>ML664159.1:8051795-8181350 GCA_007570785.1 Antilocapra americana | reverse complement strand
AACTTTCCAAGACTAAACCAGGAAGAGATAGATAATATTAATAGACCCATCACAAGCATGGAAATTGAAACCGTAATCAGAAATCTTCCAAAAAACAAAAGCCCAGGACCAGATGGCTTCACAGCTGAATTCTACCAAAAATTTAGAGAAGAGCTAACACCTATTCTACTCAAACTCTTCCAGAAACTTGCAGACGAAGGTAAACTTCCAAACTCATTCTCTGAGGCCACCATCACCCTAATTCCAAAACCCGGCAAAGATGCCACAAAAAAAGAAAACTACAGGCCAATATCACTGATGAACTTAGATGCAAAAATCCTCAACAAAATTCTAGCAAATAGAATCCAACAACACATCAAAAAGATCATACATCATGATCAAGTAGGCTTTATCCCAGGGATGCAAGGATTCTTCAATATTCGTAAATCGATCAATGTAATACACCACATTAACAAATTGAAAAATAAAAATCACATGATTATCTCAATAGATGCAGAGAAAGCCTTTGACAAAATTCAACATCCATTTATGCTGTGCAAAAGCTTTTAAGTTTAATTACGTCCCACTTGTTTACTTTTGTTTTTATTTCCATTACTCTAGGAGGCAGATCATAGAGGATCTTGCTTTGATTTAAGACATCGAGAGTTCTGCCTATATTTTCCTCTAAGAGTTTTAAAGTTTCTGATCTTAAATTTAGGACTTTAATCCATTTTGAGTTTATCTTTGTGTATGGTGTTAGGAAGTGTACTAATTTCATTCTTTTGCATATTTCAGTGTTACTTCAGTTGCTTATTACTGTCCGACTCTTTGCAACTCCATGAAGCACAGGATGCCAGGCTGCCCTGTCCATCACCAACACCTGGAGTTTACCCAGACTCATGTCCATTGAGTCTGTGATGCCAACCAACCATCTCATCCTCTGTCATCCCCTTCTCCTCTTCCTTGAACATTTCCAAGCATCAGGGTCTTTTCATATGAGTCAGCTCTTCACATCAGGTGGCCAAAGTATTGGAGTTTCAGCTTCAACATCAGCCTTCCAATGAACACCCAGGACTGATTTACTTTAGGATGCACTGGTTGGATCTCCTTGCAGTCCAATGGACTCTCAAGAGTCTTCTCCAACACCACAGTTCAAAAGCATCAATTCATCAATGCTGAGTTTTCTTTATAGTCCAACTCTCATATCCATACATGACTACTGGAAAAACCGTAGCTTTGACTAGATGGACCTTTGTTGGCAAAGTAATGTCTCTGCTTTGTAATATGCTATGTCTAGGTTGGTCATAGCTTTTCTTCCAAGGAGCAAGTATCTTTTAATTTCATGGCTGCTTTCACCATTTGCAGTGATTTTTGAGCCCCCTAAAATAAAGTCAGTCACTGTTTCCACTATTTCCCTAATCTATCTCCCATGAGGTGATGAGACTGGATGCCATGACCTTTATTTTCTGAATGTTGAGCTTTAAGCTAACTTTTTCACTCTCCTCTTTCACTTTCATCAAGAGGCTCTTTAGTTTTTCTTTACTTTCTGCCATAAGGGTGGTCTCATCTGCATATCTGAGATTACTGATATTTCTCCTGGCAATATTGATCCCAGCTTTTGCTTCCTCCAGCCCAGCGTTTCTCATGATGTACTCTGCATATAATTTAAATAAGCAGGGTGAAAACATACAGCCTTGATGTACTCCTTTTCCTATTTGGAACCAGTCTGTAGTTCCATGTCCAGTTCTAACTGTTGCTTCCTGACCTGCATACAGGTTTCTCAAGAGGCAGGTCAGGTGGTCTTGTATCCCCATCTCTTTCAGAATTTTCCACAGTGTATTGTGACCCACACAGTCAAAGGCTTTGCCATAGTCAATAAAGCAGAAATAGATGTTTTTCTGCAACTCTCTTGCTTTTTAGATGATCCAGTGGATGTTGGCCATTCGATCTCTGATTCCTCTGCCTTTTCTAAAACTAGCTTGAACATCTGGAAGTTCACAGTTCATGTATTGCTGAAGTCTGGCATGGAGAATTTTGAGCATTACTTTGTTAGCATGTGAGATGATGAAATTGTGCAGTCATTTGAGCATTCTTTGACATTGCCTTTCTTTGGAATTGGAATGAAAACTGACCTTTTCCAGTCCTGTGGCCACTGCTGAGTCTTCCAAATTTGCTGGCATATTGAGTGCAGCACTTTCATGACATCATCTTTTTGGATTTGAAATAGCTCATCTGGAATTCCAACACCTCAACTAGCTTTGTTTGTAGTGATGCTTCCTAAGGCCCACTTGACTTTGCTTTCCAGGATGTCTGGCTCTAGGTGAGTGAGCACACCAATGTGATTATCTGAGTCATGAAGATCTTTTATATATAGTTCTTCTGTGTATTCTTGCCACCTCTTGTTAATATCTTCTGCTTCTGTTAGGTCCATACCATTTCTGTTCTTTATTGTGCCCATCTTTTCATGAAATGTTCCCTTGGTATCTCTAATTTTCTTAAAGAGATCTCTAGTCTTTCCCATTCTATTATTTTCCTCTATTTCTTTGCATTGATTGCTAAGGAAGGCTTTCTTATCTCTCCTTGCTATTTTTTGGGAACTCTGCATTCTAATAGGTATATATTTCCTTTTCTCCTTTGCTTTTTGCTTCTCTTCATTTCACAGCTATTTGTAAGGCCTCCCCAGGCAGCCATTTTGATTTTTTGCATTTCATTTTCTTGTGTATGGTCTTGATCCCTGTCCCCTGTCCCATGTCACGAACTTCCATCCATGGTTCATCAGGCCCTCTATCAGATATAGTTCTTTAAATCTATTTCTCAGTTCCATGGTATAATTATCAAGGATTTGATTTAAGTCATATCTGAATGGTCTAGTGGTTTTCCCCACTTTTTTCAATTTAAATCTGAATTTTGCAATAAGGAGCTCATGATCTGAACCACATTCAGTTCCTGGTCTTGTTTTTGCTGACTGTATAGAGCTTCTCCATCTTTGGCTGCAAAGAATATAATCAATCTGATTTCGGTGTTGACCATCTGGTGATGTCGTTGCATAGAGTCTTCTCTTGTGTTGTTGGAAGAGGGTGTTTGCTATGACCAGTGCATTTTCTTGGCAAAACTCTATTAGCCTTTGCCCTGCTTCATTCTGTACTCCAAGGCCAAATTTGCCTGTTACTCCAGGTGTTTCTTGACTTGCTCAGTTTTTCCAGCACCATTTATTGAAGAGACTGTCTTTGCCCATTGTATATTCTTGTCTCCTTTGTCAAAATTAAGGTACCCATAGGTGCATGGGTCTATTTCTGAATTTTATATCTCATTCCATTGGTCTATATTTCTGCTTTTATGCCAGTACCTTACTGTCTTGATGACTATAGTTTTGTATTAAATGTGAAGTCAGGAAGATTGATTTCTCTGACTCCATTCTTCTTTCTCAAGACTGCTTTGGCTATTTGGGGTCTTTGGTGTTTCCATATGAATTGTGAAATTTTTTGCTCTAGTTTTGTGAAAAATGTCATTGGTAATTTGATAGGGATCACATTGAATCTGTAGATTGTGCTTGGTAGTATAGTCATTTTCACAATATTGATTTTCCTACCCTGGAACATGGAGTAGCTCTCCATCTGTTTATGTCATTGTTGATTTAGTTCAATAATATCTTATAATTTTCTGTATACAGTACTTTCGTCTCTTTAGGTAGGAAATTCTTTTTGTTGAAAATGTGAATGGGATTGATTCTTTAATTTCTCTTTTTCATTTTTCATTGTTATTATATAGACATGCAAGTGATTTTTGTGTATTGATTTTGTATCCTGCAACTTTGCTAAATTCACTGTTAGCTCTAGTAGTTTTCTGATACTATCTTCAGTAATTATCTGTTACTATCAGTATCATGTCATCAATGACATGCAAACAGTGAGAGCTTTACTTCTTTCCTGATCTGGATTCCTTTTATTTCTTTTTCTTCTCTGATTGCTATAGCTAGGACTTCCAGAACTATGATGAGTAACAGTGGTAAAAATGGACAGCGTTGTCTTGTTCCTGGTCTTAGGGGGAATGATTTCAGCTTTTCACCATTGCGAATGATGTTTGCTGTAGGCTTATCATATATGGCTTTTAATATGTTGAGGCAGGTTCCTTCTATGCCTATTTTTTGAAGAGTTTTGGTCATAAATGGGTGCTGAGTTTTGTCAAAGGCTTTTTCTGCATCTATTCAGAATATCATATGGTTTTTATCTTTCAATTTGTTAATATGGTGTATCACATTGATTGATTTGTGCATACTGAAGAACTCTTACATCCCTGTAATAAGCCCAATTTGATTATAGTGTATGAGTGTTTTGATATGTTGCTGAGTTGCTTGCTAACTTTTTTTTTTTTTTTTAGGATTTTTGCATCTATGTTCATCAGTGATATTGGCCTCTAGTTTTCTTTTTTTTTGTGTGTGTTGTCTTTCTGTGGTTTTGGTACCAGGGTGATGGTGGCCTTATAGAATGAGTTTGGTAGTGTTCCTTCCTCTGCAATTTTTTGAAAGAGTTTTAGAAGGATAGACATTAGCTCTTCTCTAAATGTTTGATAGAATTCTCCTGTGAAGCCATCTGGTCCTGGGCTTTTGTTTCTTGGGAGATTTTTGATCATAGCTTCAATGGCAGTGCTTGTAATCAGGTTGTTCATAATTTCTATTTCTTCCTGGTTCAGTCTTAGAAGATTGAAGTTTTCTAAGAATCAGTCCATTTCTTCCAGGTTATCCATTTTTTTGCCATACAGTTGTTCATAATGGTCTCATAATCCTTTGCATTTCTGCATTGTCTGTTGTAACCTCTTCTTTTTAATTTCTAATTTTGTTGATTTGATTCTTCTCTCTTTTTGTGTTGAAGAGTCTGGCTAAAAATTTTTCAGTTTTGTTTAGCTTCTCAAAGAACCAACTTTTAGTTTTATTAATCTTTACTATTACTTCTTTCATTCCTTTTCCCTTTATTTCTACTCAGATCTTTATGATTTATTTCCTTCTACTAATTTTGGATGTTTTTGTTTTTCTTTTTCCAAGTTGTTTTAGGTGTAAAGTTTGTTTGCCTGTTCAATGTTTTTCTTGTTTCCTGAGGTATGATTGTATTGCTATAAATGTCCCTCTTAGAATTGCTTTTGCTGATTCCCATAGGTTTTGAGTTCTTATGTTTTCACTGTAATTTGTTTCTAGAAACTTTTTGATTTCCCTTTTGATTTCTTCAGTAACCTGATGGTTATTAAAAAATATATTGTTTTATCTCCATATGTTTATGTTTCTTACAGTTAGGAAAGCCAGGCAGCCATGGAAGCAAGGCAATATGCTGAGTCACGTGTAGGGGATGGAGCCATCATCATCTTATAGATATTCTGAAGCTATGTTCTGGGATGTAGTTAAATTTCTTTGAGACAGTTTGACCCTTTCTAGTCTTGTTTTTATATGTTTGATGGACTTCAGGCAGTAACTAGTCTAGAGCTAATTAATCCCAGTTCTCCAAGTACTTTTCTGTCTGATTACCTCAAATGGTTCTTTGCTTGTCTTTGGGCACTAGCTAGACTGGAAAATTACATCATTGCTGAGGTATTAGGTGGCCTTCTTGAAAGGTAGTTTCTGAATATCTAGGAATAATTAGCTGTAGACTAGGTGAACAGTGTCAAACCATTTCTCCCTTAGCTTAACATGAGTTCAACTTTTCCTATTTAATATTTATTCAGTGATTAAATCTATATTTTAAATTAGCTTAACCTTCTGCTAGGCACTTTTCCTTTCTATTCCTCCATAAATTTAAGTTCCCTCACCTGTAATATAAGAAAAATAATAACATTTATCCTCTCTGGATTATTTGAACAAAAAAAAAATGAAATGATGCATATGAAGTTTCTTTTCCTTTTTTTTTCTTACATGCAGCACGGAAGAAATTTTAACCACCGTTATTGACTACAGCCGAAATTCCTCTGTCTGACAGTAAGGTTTTTTTGGATTTCTCTAGTGGGTCAGAGATAAAGAATCTGCCTGCCAAAGCAAGAGACATGGGTTTGATTCCTGGGCTGGGAAGACCCCTTGGAGTAGGAAATGGTAACCCAATCCAGTATTCTTGCCTGCAAATCCCATGGACAGAGAAGACTGGCAGGCTATATAGTTCACGGGGTCACAGAGTCAGACGTGACTTAGTACCTACACAACAACAAGAGAATCTGATTTTATACCCTATTCCCCATCTACCCTATTAGTTTTGACCTCATAAAAAAAAATACTCTGGTCTCATTCTCCTCACTGTCTTTACACAGATCGATGACCTCTGAGCCTCTGCCTTATTTCTCCCATCATTCCTGGACCTTGAAAATATTTTCTTTCCACAACTTCCATCCATTCAGATCCTTCTATCTCCTATAACCTAGCTCAAGTCATTTTCTCCAAACCCCTTCTGATTATCCTAACTTCACTGATTTAAATTCTTACAATACACAGAGTTTATATGACATGATTTAGCAATTAATTTGGCAGAATTTTCCCCTGTTGATTCTTCACCATGAGTTACTTGTCTTCAAATAGATTTATTCCTTAATGGGTTTTTAATTTTTTGTTTTGTAAATATTTATTTGAGTATAGTTGACTTACAATGTTCTGTTTGTTTTTGCTGTAAGCAAAGTGAATCAGTTATACATACACATATATTCACTCTTTTAAGATCCTATTTAAGATCCTATTTCAGTATAGGTTATTACAGAGTACTGAGTAGAGTTCCTTGTGTTATAAATGGGTTATAGTTTATATATCTATAAAATATAGTTATATATTTTATATATAGCAGTGCATATATGTTAATCCCAATCTTCCAATTTATCCCTCTCTAGTCACCCTTGGTAAATGTAAGTTTGTTTTCTACATCTGTGATTCTATTTCTGTTTTGTATGATAGAGTGGTTCACTTGTATTATTTTTCTCATAACTTCTCCTCTGCCTCTCACAGTTAACTGATTGATAACACTAATTTATTCATTCTTTAGAGAGAATATTTATTATTATTTTGAGCTTCCTCCATTTCTCTAAATAAGCATACGAAATACTACATTTAAGTAATAGCTCTTTTGATTTGCCAACCATACATTTCATATCATGTACTTTATTGTCAATAGGCATAAAAGCATTTTACATCGATTTAAACTGCACATGTGCAATTATATGGGGCTTTTGCACTTACCACAGTCATTTTTCATTATTCACAGATTTTGTATTTATAAATTAGCCTACTCACTAAAATTTACCTGTAACCCCAAAACCAGTACTCATGGCACTTTCCCAGTCGTTTTTGGACATACATAAACCTGGTAAAAATATGCTTCACCAACACACATTTCCAACTGAGGCCAAACAAGGAGACACCCTTTTTTCTTGGTTCAGCTCTTAGTACTGAAAACAACTGTCCTTTGCCAGTCTATTTACAGCCATGTTTTTGTATTTTATACTCTCTGTTGGTGATTTCCCTGTTTAAACTGACCCAGGAATATAGTGTTTAAGTCTTGTCTAGTGTTCCTGAACGCAAGAAGGCTATGCTGCACCCTGTAAAGCAAATACATGTGTGAGATATTCATGTTCATTCAAACATGAGTTAAAAGCTGTCAGCCCTGAGCTCAGTGTTAATGAATCAATAATATATATTAAATAAGATATCTATAAACAGAGACACATATAAAAAAATATAATATACTGATAAGATGAAAATATTGTGATGAGAGGATTGCTGGGCTCTGACCCTATTTTTGGGTTTCCTGGGTTGCGCTAGTGGTAAAGAATCTGCCTGCAATGAAGAAGACACAGAGACCTGGAAGATCCCCTGGCGGAGACAATGGCAACCCAATCCAGTATTCTTAACTGGGAAATTATGTACAGAGGAGCCTGGCGGGCTACAGTCCATGGGGTCGCAGAGTCATACACGACTAAAGTGACTGAGCATGCATGCATGCAACCCTACTTTTCTCTCAGATTGATGGTTCAGTATTCACTGCATTCAGCATTTGCAGAGATTGTACAAGACATTACTACTGTGAATAATGAGAACTGACTATAGTTAGTATCTTATTTTTACATTATTAATGGATGTATCACAAGAATTTTAAATGTTCTCCATAAAACAGAAGAACTTGATATACAAATGAATATGTAAATTACTTTAAGTGTGCATCTTGATAATTTAGAAAAAGAATTTGAAATGCTAAATGCTTCACTTTCTTCAATAATAGATAAATTCTTGCCCTCACTCTCTAAATCTAGGACTTTAAAAGCATCACATGGCTTATTACATCTGACAGATGACTTATAATTTGAACTGAACTAAATTAAAAAGAATTATGTTTGTTCTGACAATAATCGTCAATGATGTTTCACCACTGTCTATAAGGGGTTAATATTCTCTGAAAGTAACACAAAAAGCTCAGTTAAGTTATTTTTTAAGATAAAAAGGTCAGATTATCCCTATTTTTCAAATGGAGGTAAACCAATTCCATTGATATGGATGTGTTTATTTTATATTATTTCAAATGATCCAGATGAAGAGAGGCTAAAATAGATTTTTTCCAATAGTTTTAAATCCTTATTTTCTTTTAAATAGTAGAAGAAAGTTACAAAAGAAGACACATATTTGAAATTCTAAATTTGGAAATCATTAAAATAAATCATTCAGAAAATTCATTTGTAGCAATATATTCAACGTATTTATGAATGTATATGTAATGTTAAATAATTAGGTAATACATGTAAAATATAAAATTTTGTATACACTATCTGATAAATTCATTCAATTAAAAATACTCACCAAGAGCCATTTTAGGAGCTAGGAAGTAAAATTGTATTAGTTATAGCCTAAGTCTCCAAGAGGCTGACAGTTGATCATAAAGAGAAAAAGAATCATAAGCAAATAGTTATAATAGAATGTGATATTTATAATCAGTACTGATTCCTTAATTATAATAAAAGCATCATATTCATACTAGATGTTAATAGAAAAAAAATTAGCAAAATGTTTGATTTTTTAAAAATTAGGCAGGAAATTTTGTTCTCATGTGAACACCATTGGTTATATGTGTAGACCCATGGCTTTCCCTAAATAAACCAAAGCTGCTTCCCCAGCAGATTAGTTTTGGATAAATACAATTTGTCCAAATTTTTAACATTATCAAAGTCTGTATTAGTCTTTTTTTTTTTTTAATTTTCTTCTAGCTCAAAATCTGTTTATGTCTTAGTATACCCAAGTTTGCTAAATATTGCCTGTTGAGTGGAAGAGTTCATTGAGGAAAACAAAGTCCCTTGAAACAAAAGAAAACTAACGAAAAATGAAAAAAACAAAAGGCATAGCTAAGAATAAAGAATGTATCACCAAAAATACAGAAACAAAACCTTATTTTAGCATGAATAAGATACTTCTTAAGGATTTCCCTGTAGCTCAGATGTTAAAGAAGCTGCCTGCAATACAGAAGACAGGTTTGATTGCTGGGCTGGGAGGATCCTCTGGAGAAGGGAAAGGCAATCCACTCCAATATTCTTGCCTGGAGAATCCCATGGACACAGGAGCCTGGTGGGCTACAGTCCATGGGGTTGCAGAGTCAGACACGTCTGAGTGACTAACACTACTACTAAGATACTTTTTATCACAGAATTTTTTGAAATTATAAAATGTCAGATGTAGAAGCATGGATGAAGCGTATGTCTGCAGTTGGGCAGGCTATCTTCATGTAACATGTGTAAGCAGGTGAACATAGCTGAATGTATATATTGAATTGAACCCCAACCAATATTCTGGAAAGCAAGTAAAGTATTAGCTATTTTTAACTAAAATAAGGAATGAAAGCATAGTTGTAGTATACAGAAGTCTAAACCATCTATGAATTTCTTTGACTATTTTGCTGAAAAGTTTGTACTTACACATGTTAGCATCTGTCATCCATTAAACAGGTAAATACAATAATTGTGCATACTTTTAGCATATTGAATATTGGTAAGACTGAAGATTCTCTGAGAGTTTGATAAAAAAAAAAAAAAACTAGGGATACTCTTTCTGGAAACTGACACTTAAACCCACCTGAAGCATGTATATGGGTTCATAATTACAGTAAGGGACATTGCATACAATGAAGTTCCTTGGATCCCCTATTTAAAAATTATTTTTATAAAAGACTATGCTGATGGAGTGGGGATTCCCTGGTGGCTCAGATGGTAAAGTGTCTGCCCACAGTGAGGGAGACTCAGGTTCGATCCCCAAATCAGGAAGATATCCTGGAGAAGGAAATGGCAACCCACTCCAGTACTCTTGCCTAGAAAATTCCATGGATGGAAGAGTCTGGTGGGCTACAGTCCATGGGGTTACAAAGAGTCGGACACGACTGAGCTACTTCACTTCACTATGCTCATGGAAGGTGAGCCCCCTTTCGGTAATAGGGAAGGCTCTCACTGAGGCAATGAGAACACTCGGTCCTCCTAGAACTATACTACAGGGAAATCTATTTTGGCTCTAAGGAGAGAGAAACGTAGCAGGACGGGAAGAATGAAGAAATCATGCCTTGAATATGCTGATTATGCTTCCAAGGGAGTTTACCTCTCCAGTCATTCAGTTAATTGTGTGTTAACAGAGAGAGATATTTTAGTGACTTCTACTGAGTATAATTAACAATAAGAGAGAGATTCTAAATTACACTCTGAGAGAAAGAAAAAAAATAAACAAAAGCACCTGGAAGGAAAAATGAAAAGATGATATTTTTAAATAAAGAGAACTCTGGAAAGAAGGCTGATTTTATCAGAAAAAGAATTTATCCAGTCAAGTGAAGTTAATGAAACCAAAACCATGCTTAAATGTATGTCAAAATACCAGCATGCATATTCTTTCTGAGACTTGGGGTAGAAGATACTTGATCATTTGAAAAAGGATTTGGAAGAAAAGGTACCACTCTGCAGAGCCAGTTTTGGCTCTAGACACATAATTGCAAAGAATATATTTAGCCTCCTAGAGTTAATGAAGCATTAATGGAAAAAAAAGTAGCAAAGAAGTTAACTGACCTTCCAGATCTTGTCAGAATCCTGTGGAAGTGGCAGTGGAAGAGTGACAGAGAGGCAGAGACTAAATGACAGTGGCTAGAAAGACTGATTTTAATGAAATATATATTTAAGAAACTGATTTGGATCAGATATGCTTAGTTATTAAATAACACTTTTAATTCTATTTGATTATTTGCTTTCCTCTTGTTGTCAAAGTCCTGGAGTCCAGACATTTGTAAACTTGGCTAGGAGGAGAGAAAAGGTAATATACATATCTATGGATATATGTATGGGGGTGGGGATCTTTCTCACTTGCCACTCCCTCCATCACCTTTCTACACCTCCCTCCAAAACCCTCACCCTGAGTGCTTCTTCTAGGATATGGTAGGTCAGTACTGCCTCACTTGCCAAAGCTGTCACTTGATAAGTAGTCTAAGTACATCCCTATTTTGGTGTTAAACATTTCTAAATACAGATATTCTCTAGGTTTATGCAAATATACACACAATAATTATATCATCATTTCATTATCTCATTTTTATTTAAATTATCTTATTTTATGTCTACATTTTATTATTTTTAGTATATTCTATATAACTATACAATATAATAACATTATATATTATTGTAATAAGTACAAATAACAATGATTGGATGAAGGTTATATTAAAATGAACTTCAATTATAGGGACCTTTAAAGTTTTTTTCACTCAAAACAGTTAGGCACTCAGTACTATGGACTGAGTGAATGTTTTTCCATCAGATTTGTATATTGAAGCCCAAATGACCAAAGGAACGGTATCTGGATGTGAAATCTTTGAGAGGAAGTAGGGTCATAGGTGGACCCCTCATATGGGATTGTAAGTGAAAGTTAGTCACACAGTGTGTCCAGCTCTTTGTAATTCCATGGACTGCAGCCTGTTCCACTCCTCTGTCCATGGACTTCTCCAAGCAAGAGTACTGGAGTGGGTTCCCATTTCCCATTAATTCATATGGGATTAGTACCCTTAAAAGAAAGTTCAGGAAAGACCATTTCTCTCTCTGTCATATGAAGATACATTAAGGTCTTCATCTGCAAACAAGGAAAGGAGCTTTCACCAGAACCTGTCCATGTTTATACCCTATAGGTTCAAAGGTCTAAAGGCCTTCAGCCCCCAAAAGAGATTACTGTTGTCTATAAGACATCCAGTCTATGTTATTCTGTTATAGCAGCTCAAATGAAGACACTAAGTCAGAGGTTAAGGAGTAAAAACACACTGGAGAGTAACTGAAATAGCCTTCTCAAAGATCAATGTAGTTCTAGTATTTCATTATTAGTCCTACCATTTATTATGTTAAGAAGATTTCTAAGATCTTCCTTCAGATACTGTTGATTCTTACTTTAAACAATTCTAACTTTGGGATTTTTCATGATTTTTTAAAACTATTGTCTTATTTAGTGTCAACTTCAGAGCCCAGCCTAGATATTTGTATTTAGTAATCACCAAACATCATTTAGAATGATAGGAAAATAGAATGATTAGAATCACTTAGACTAGAATGGGAAAAACTAGAGATCTCTGCAAGAAAATTAGAGATAACAAAGGAATATTTCATGCAAAGATGGGCACAATAAAGAACAGAAATGGTATGGACCTAACAGAAGCAGAAGATATTAGGAAGAAGTGGCAAGAATACACAGAAGAACTATACAAAAAAGATCTTCATGACCCAGATAATCACATCGGTTTGCTCACTCACCTATAGCCAGACATCCTGGAATGAGAAGTCAAGTGGGCCTTAGGAAACATCACTACAAACAAAACTAGTGGAGGTGATGGAATTCCAGTTGAGCTATTTCAAATCCTAAAAGATGATGTCATGAAAGTGCTGCACTCAATATGCCAGCAAATTTAGAAAACTCAGCAGTGGCCACAAGACTGGAAAAGGTCAGTTTTCATTCCAATTCCAAAGAAAGGCAATGTCAAAGAATGCTCAAACTATCGCACAGTTGCATCATCTCACATGCTAGCAAAGTAATGCTCAAAATTCTCCAAGCCAGGCTTCAGTAATACATGAACTGTGAACTTCCAGATGTTCAAGCTAGTTTTAGAAAAGGCAGAGGAATCAGAGATTGAATGGCCAACATCCACTGGATCATTGAAAAAGCAAGAGAGTTCCAAAAAAACATCTATTTCTGCTTTATTGATTATGCCAAAGCCTTTGACTGTGTGGATCACAATAAACTGTGGAAAATTCTGAAAGAGATGGGAATATCAGACCACCTGAGCTGCCTCTTGAGAAACCTGTATGCATGTCAGGAAGCAACAGTTACAACTGTACATGGAGCAACAGACTGGTTCCAAATAGGGAAAGAAGTATGTCAAGGCTGTATATTTTCACCCTGCTTATTTAACTTATATGCAGAATACATCATGAGAAAATCTGGGCTGGAAGAAGCACAAGCTGGAATCAAGATTGCTGAGAGAATATCAATAACCTCCAATATGCAGACGACACCATCCTTATGGCAGAAAGTGAAGAAGAACTAAAGAGCCTTTTGATGAAAGTGAAAGAGGAGATTGAAAAAGTTGCCTTTAAGCTCAACATTCAGAAAACTAAGATCATGGCATCCAGCCCCATCACTTCATGGCAATGGAGAAACAGTGGAAACAGTGGCAGACTTTATTTTGGGGGGCTCCAAAATTACTGCAGATGGTGTCTGCAGCCATGAGATAAAAAGATGCTTACTCCTTGGAAGGAAAGTTATGACCAACCTAGACATTAAAAAGCACAGAAATCACTTTGCCAACAAAGGTCCATCTAGTCAAGGCTATGGTTTTTTCCAGTAGTCATGTATGGATGTGAGAGTTGACTATAAAGAAAGCTGACTGCTGTAGAATCAATGCTTCTTAACTACAGTATTGGAGAAGACTCTTGAGAGTCCCTTGGACTGCAAGGAGATCCAACCAGTCCATCGTAAAGGAGATCAGTCCTAGGTGTTCATGGAATGACTGATGTTAAAGCTGAAATTCCAATACTTTTGCCATCTGATGTGAAGAGCTGACTTATTGGAAAAGATCCTAATGTTGGGAAAAATTGAAGGCAGGAGGAGAAGGGGATGACAGAGGATTGAGATGGTTGGATGGTTTCACCGACTCAATGGACATGAGTTTGAGTAAACCCTGGGAGTCCGTGATGGACAGGGAGGCGTGGCATGCTGCCATCCATGGCATCACAGAGTCTGAAACAACTAAGCTACTGAACTGTAATGAACTGAAACATCATTTGCTAAATTATTATTACAATGACATCTCCTTCTTTGTATGCTATAAGAAATGAATGGTACATCTTTCTCACTCAAGGTTTGAACCTTTCTTCAGCAATTAGACCCACTCAAGGCCACTGATAACTGATGTGCTGGGGGAAACTAATAAAATCAAGAATCTCAAAAATCGTGTTAATTTTATGTGAGCCATCAGGAAAGAGAGAGATCAGCTACAGATACTAATCAGCTCCTCTCTGATATTTGCAAACCTACAACAGTCCTAGCATCAAAAATATGGTCACTAAAAAATTTATTCCAAACCTCAGAGGACACTTATTTCTGTCATATCTTGGACACCTCACCTCTTTGATCACTTGTCAGAATTTCAAATACAAATCTCTGAATTCTCTCCTTCTCTTATGCCACATGAACTTTCCTTTCTCTTCTAATATATTCTATCCCTACCCTACCACTAACTTCCTTCAGAATATTTCTTTTTGAGTTAATTATTCCAGAAAATTCCCCCACATTTTTGTGTGTGCATGTGTGTGGAAGCAGACCTGAATATCCTCCAGGACCTCACACCCCATATATTATTATTATTATTATTAATTATTATTTTGGTACTCACTACTCCAATCTCAAGTTCCCAGTGTCTCAGCACATAAAGAAGAGGAGAAACAAACCAGACACATCAGAATTCTTCTCACAGTATCATTTTTCCTTTACAATCTTGTAAAAAAACTCCCTCAGTTTCTACTCCTACTATCCAGCTATATTAGCCTCTACTCAGTGTTAACAGCCAGGTTAAAAATGTTGCTATATTTCTTGGAGTCTTTTACTCTTGACCCCAAAGTCTTCAGTTCCATCCAAAATATGTTCATTATTATCAGTGATCCATCACTGGTAGTGTCCCCTATTTGAACTTCCAAGTTTAAAGACACACCATATAAAAGATTAGGAGACTTCTTTTGTCATCCAATGGTGAAGACTCCTGCACTCCCAATGCAGAGGACGTGGGTTTATTCCTAGTCAGTGAACTAGATCCCACAGACCACAACTAAGACTTTGCATGCCACAACTAAAGATTTCACATACTTCAACTAGAAAAAAGATCCCACATGCTGAAACTAAGATACAGCATAGCCAAATAAATAAAGGAAAAATATTAGGGCTTCCCTTGTGGTTCAGCTGGTAAAGAATCTGCCTGCAATGTGAGAGACCTGGGTTCAATCCCTGGGTTGGAAAGATCCCCTGGAGAAGGGAAAGGCTACCAACACCACTATTTTGGCCTGGAGAATTCCATGGGCTGTATAGTCTATGGGGTTATAAGGATTTGGACACAACTGAGCGACTTTCACTTTCTTTTATAAATATATATATATAAAAGGAAGCACCTCAAAACTCCCACATGTTGAAAGGAAAAAAATAAGTTGTCTACTGATTTTCTCTAATGTTTTTTCTTACTCTTTCTAGTAATTTAATTCTTTTAATTATTTATTTGATTTTTCTCTTAATATATATTTTATCCATGTATAAGGAATGGGCTTCCCTGATGGCTCAGATGGTAAAGCATTTGCTTGCAATGCAAGAGACCCAGGTTCAATCCCTGGATTTGGGAGACCCCCTGAGAGAGGAAATGGCAACCCACTCCAGTATTCTTGGTGGTGGTTTAGTCACTAAGTCATGTCCAACTCTTGCGACCCCATTGACTGTAGCCCATCAGGCTTCTCTGTCCATGGAATCCTCATGCCTGGGAAACCCATGAACAGAGAAGCCTGGTGGGCCACAGTTTATGGTGTCCCAAAGGGTCAGACATGACTAAGTGATTAACATTTAGAAGGAATAGTAAACAAACTAAACCTAATGTTCCAAATTGTTTTTTCCTTTCTTTCCTTACTCCCTCCATCCCACCCTTCCCTCCTTTCCTACTTTCCATCTATTTTCTCTAAATTAGAGCAAAAGAGAATTTTAGTCAGTTAATAATATTGTTTAATGACATAGGATAAAAGAAATAAAGCATCTAGAGTAAAATGGAAATTAAAGAGTAAATGAAAACAGTAATAAAACAAAAGCTCCTCCATACATATAAATTGGGGTCAGAATTTGGTTCTGAGCCTTCAGTGGTGAAAGCAAATGTAGCAGAACAATCTCAGTGACACCATGAGGTCATTAATTTACTCAGATTTACTCAGAAAAAAATTCCTCTTTTGCTGGTACTAAAGTCTGGGGACATTTCTCTTGTGGGTCCTCACTATGTTTAGTCCAGTGTTTTCAACAACATCCTGAAATGAAACTAGGATGTGAAATCGAACATGGCTCGATCTTAGAATATTATTGGTGAAAGCTCAGGGTAAAAAAGCCACAGTTGAAAGCAATTCAGCCAGTATACAATATAAAATCATAAAATACAAAAATCTATTTCAGTCAAATTTGTTTCAGGATAAATGTCAAACTGTTTAGAGCATCAGTTTTACCTTCCGTATATGTATAAAACTCAGGCAACTTATGAAAAATAAGTTTTGTTTGTTTCCCACTGAGAGATGAGATAGATGAGGCCCAGGATGAACAGTTTTTCCCCTGTGGACAGAAACTTCCTAAAAGCAGGATGATGGAGGAGGCTGAGCCCTGACCAGATAAGAGATAAGAGACCACATATTCCTCATTTGCAGAGTTAAGGAGATATCCTCAAATACGGATATGGAGAAAGAGTCATAGGAGGTCAAAAATGGAGAGGGTGTCACCTCATGGTAAGTGATGTCAACTACCCATAGGCTTCTTCACTAAAATCCACGTTGGCTAAGGGACACACACGCACACACCGGAGGACCCTGAGATAAACCAAACACGAAGTCAGATCCAGGCAAAGCAAGGTGACTGGCCAAAGGAAACCCAGAAAGAGTGCCAGAAAAAGTGATCAAACTACCGTGAACATGTGACTCTCTTTCTGAGCCTGCCCACATGTCTATCCACATGTACTGTACTTTTTCCCCTTAATAAATACTTTACTTGTTTCAGCACTTCCATCTCTGTCTGGAAATTCATTTCTAAATGGCTGACCCACCAGGGACTTGCCACTGGCCATTAGTCCCCAGTGCTTAGGACTCAGTACTCTCACTGCCACTGCCCAGCCTAAGTTTCTGGCCAGGAACCAAAATCCTGCTTCAAGTCTTTGCAGGCCAAGGCTACCTTACCTCACCACCAACACTCAAAGCAGTTATCCTTGAATCCCAATATGAATAATACTTATCTGAAGTAATAAATAAGCTGCTTATTCTTTAGGATAACTTCTACAAAGTTATTTCTCACATGTAGTTTTTAGATAAAAGTCTGCCTGCAGAGAGTATAAAATTATAATCTCTATAAGAATCCAGAGAACCTACATTCTGAATTACTGATTAATAATAATATTACAGGAAAAGAATAAAATTGTTCTTTTTTAATTTTTTTAATACAATGAAGTATGTAATCAAAATAAATGCCTGAGAATAAGAAGATTCTATAGGCAGGAAAATTTTTGCTTCAGAAAATATTTTAAATCTATCCTCTAACAAAAGTAGATGGGTGATTCTAAAAAATCTATTAATTAAAAAATAGATGAAGGGTGTGATAGAAGTGCCTACAATCAACAGCTGCTTTTTAAAATTGTTTAGCCTGGAAATTTTATAGAAGAGCTGTTACTAACCACCTACAAAAAGGGAAGCCCAGGTGGCACAGTGGTAAAGAATTCTTCTGCCAGTGCAGGAGACTCAAGAGATGTGGATTCAGTCACTTGGTGGAGAAGATACCGTGGGGGAGGAAATAGCAACCCATTCCAATATTCTCACCTGGGAAATTCCATGGAGAGAGGAGCCTGGCAGGTCCATAGAGTCACGAAGAATTGGACATAACTGAGCACTGTCTACACATACAAAATCACCTATAAGATACATATATATATAAATGACTGAGATGTATAGATATACATATACATACACACACACACACACACACATATATATATATATCAGTTCAGTTCAGTTCAGTAGCTTATGCCCAACTCTTTCCCATGGACTACAGCATGCCAGGCTTCCCTGACCATCACCAACTCCCATAGCTTGCTCAAAATGATGTCCATAGAGTTGGTGATGCCATCGAAACATCTCACCCTCTGTTGTCCTCTTCTCCTGTCTTCAATCTTTCCCAGCATCAGGGACTTTGCTAATGAGTCAGTTCTTCCCATCAGGTGGCCAAAGTATTGGAGTTTCAGCTTCAACATCAGTCCTTCCAATGAATATTCAGGACTGATTTCCTTTAGGATGGACTGGTTAGCTCTCCTTGCAGTCCAAAGGATTCTCAAGAGTCCTCTCCAACACCACAGTTCAAAAGCATCAGTCCTTCAGTGTTCAGCTTTCTTTATGATCCAACTCTTACATCCATACACGACTACTGGAAAAACCAAAGCTTTGACTAGATGGACCTTTGTTGGCAAAGTAATACCTTTGCTTTTTAATATGCTGTCTAGGTTGGTCTTAGCTTTTCTCCCAAGGAGCAAGCATTTTTTAATTCCATGGCTGCAGTCACCATCTGCAGTAATTTTGGAGCCCAAAAATAAAAGGTCTGTCACTGTTTCCATTGTTTCCCCATGTATTTACATGAAGTGATAGGACTGGATGCCATGATCTTAGTTTTCTGAATGTTGAGTTTTAAGCCAACTTTTTGCCCTCCTCTTTCACTTTCATCAAGAGGTTCTTTAGTTCTTCTTCACTTTCTGCCATAAGAGTGGTGTCATCTGCATATCTGAGTTATTAAAATTTCTCCCATCAGTCTTGATTCCAACTTGTGATTCTTCCAGCCCAGCATTTCTCATGATGTACTCTGCATATAAGTTAAATAAACAGGATGACAATATACAGCCTTGACATACTCCTTTCCTGATTTGGAACCAGTCTGTTGTTCCATGTCCAGTTCTAACTGTTGCTTCTTGACTTGCGTACAGGTTTTTGTAGGAGGCAGGTCAGGTGGTCTGGAATTCCCATTTCTTTAAGAATTTTCCACAGTCTGTTGTGATCCACACAGTCAAAGGCTTTGGTGTAGTCAATAAAGCAGAAGTAGATGTTTTACTGAAACTCACTTTTTCTATGGCTCAGTGGAGGCAATTTGAACTCTGGTTCCTCTGGCTTTTCTAAATGCAGCTTGAACATCTGGAATTTCACAGTTCACACACTGTTGAAGCCTGGCTTGGAGAATTTGAACATTACTTTGCCAGCATGTGAGATGAGCGCAATTGTGGAGTAGTTCAAACATTCTTTGGCATTGCCTTTCTTTGGGATTGAAATGAAAACTGACCTTTTCTAGTCCTCTAGCCATTGCTGAGTTTTCCAAATTTGCTGGCATATTGAGTGCAGCACTTTAGCAGCATTCTTTTAGGATTAGAAATAGCTCAATTGGAATTCCATCACTTCTATAAGCTTTGTGCATTGTGATCCTTTGCTTTGACTAGATATATATTTATATATACACACACATATATATATACACACATATACAGTCATACATAATATACAATTCTCAAGCACTACAGCATTCTAATAAAAATTGCAAAAAGGAAATGATACCTCATTCATTTTTCATCTTTGAAATAAACTTGCCTACTTGTGCTGTTGTCTATAACAAATGCTGAAGCACTTCAGTTATAATCATCTTGGTTTAAAGATGTTGTCAGTTATTACATACCAAACTACATTAACATTTCAACACTGCTTTAAATGTGTTTTTTGTTATTTTCTTTTCTTTTTCCTATAAGCCATCTTTTGTACTTATTGTATGCAGGATTCACCTTATCTTCTGGTCATCTGAACAAATGTTGAATATGTTTAAATAGCACATGCACCCAGCTTGACTCCACCACTGCTATAACCATCAAAACAGGTATTTTGAAGAGGAGTTCACCTCTGATATCCATCACCACATCCAGATATCCCCAAGCTTAGTGAGCAACCATAAGCATATATTATGCTACTAGGGATTCAAAGAATGCATAGTGGGGTTGGATTATCACTGCTACACCTGGGGCCTCAGGTGGTATGGGAGTGGGTGAGGGGAAGGATGACTAAAAGCTGAGGGCAAGACTCAGTTGGAGGCTTTCTCTCTCACTGTGTGGCATTGGGCTTTAGTGACCCACCCCATCACCTACACTTGGCTGAATCCCAGCAAGGTTACTTCTCATGGTGTGACTTTCTTCCGGGTGGTTCAGGGTTCCAAAGTGAGTGTTCCAGCAAAGGCAAGGTAGCCAGCCCATCTCTGAGACCTAACCTTGGGTTTCACACGATGTCACTTCTTCTAAAATACCACAGAACATAATAAAAAGTTTAATGCCAGGGAAAAAATCATGACATAGGAAGATGGAAAATTGAGTGCAATAGTCACAGTTGTTTCCATTAAATTTCAAATAAGTAAAACGTACCCTGTAAATATGCCATTTCACATACAGCACTTGCCAACTCAAGCCTTACAATTATCATTCAAAATATCTCCTGCATATGTTTTTAAAATTTAAGTTTCTAAGTATTTTGATTTACAGGCAAGTATATTTCAATTATACAGGCAAGTATATATAATAAAAATAAAAAATTGGGCACAACTTTGTTATTGTTTAGTCACTAAGTTGTGTCTGACTCTTTTGTGACCTCATGAACTGTAACCTACCACGTTCCTTTGTATATGGAATTTCCCAGGCAAGAATACTGGAGTTGCCATTTCCTTTTCCAAGGAATCTTCCCTATCCAGGGATCAAACCTGCATATCCTGCATTGGCAGGCAGGTTCTTTACAACTGAGCCACCTGGGAGACCCTAACAAGCATCCAGTCTTTAAAACTTGTAATGTATTTTTATATTTGCTTTAGAGATACTTTTTCAATAACTGAAACAAACTGATAGAGTTGAGGCACCCTAAGAAAACTTCTTAATCCCATTTGCCTTCTTACCTCCCCAGAATTAACATCTACAGTTGATTTGGAGTCTATTGCTACATATTATTAATTCTGTTATTACACATATATACAGTCATAAAAACAATAAAGGCTTGTTATGTTTTGAACTTCATATATACAGAGACAGATTGAGCACTTGCACTGCTCAGATACTGTTCAAGACATTTCACATTTTAATTTAGGTAAAATAACAATGGTCCCATGACTAGAAAATATCACACACTCACTCCACGCTCCATTACAGATGAGAAAAGTAAATGAGGCAAAGTGACATTCGCAAAGAACTGTGAAGGTCTAAGATTCCGCCCTACTTACAAACAAGTAAGCCTGCAAAAGATTCATGTGTACTTGTAGAAGACAGGGGACTCTTGGGTTAGAAAGACAACGTATTGCTCATAGTAGATGCAGTGTCCAGAGTATCGGCATGCATTATATTGACTCCCAAATGCAGCACCCACAAGGCTTCACAAAGAGGGTCAGACGAGTCTGCACAGGCTGCAGACTCCATTGTATGAGGCGCAGTGAGCCGAGGGAAACCGGCACCTTGTGCTATACGCACACCTGCCCTTTGCCCCAGGGAAAGACACTATCATCATCTTCAAGGCTGTTCACTATACAAATAGCCTTGATAGTTTTAAGTGTGCTTCACTTACAAGAGGGGCAGAAATGCAAGAGACCCTAGAGAGCTGCCTCATGGCAAGATAAAGTAGTTTGCTCAGGGCACATAATTGTAAGCATTGTAACAAGTTTGAAACAGAAGTAACTCATACCAGAACCCACCCTCTTCACTGGTAATTAAGAATTTTGTTTTCCAAATACTGCCAAACATTGGTAGGTCTTTTTTTCTAACCTGTTAGAATTGATACAGCAACCTGATTATTGATATTAGTGATGAATTTGAACATGTTTCTTGGCCCGTTCACAGATCACTGCCTTGTAGCGAAGGGGCACATAACTTAATGGAGCTATGAACCATGCCATGGAGGGCCACCCAAGACAGATGGGTCTTAGAGGAGAGTTCTGAAAAAATGTGATCCACTAGAGGAGAGAATGGCAAATTTCAGTGTACTTGCGACGAGAAACTCATGAACAAAAAAAGATATGACACCGAGAATGAGTCTCCCAGGTTGGAAGGTGTTTAATATACTACTAAGGAAGAGCTAAAAGTGAAGTGAAGTTGCTCAGTTGTGTCCGACTCTTTGCGACCCCATGGGCTGTACCCTACCAGGCTTCTCTGTCCATGTGATTTTCTAGCCCCAGGAAGAAAGTAGTGGCTGGGCCAAAGTGGAAACGATGCTCAGTTGTGGATGTGTATGGTGGTAAAAGTAAAATCTGATGCTACAAAGAATAGTATTGCATAAGAATGTGGACTGTTAGGTCCATGAATCAAAGTAAATTGGACATGGTCAAGCAAGAGATGGTAAGAATAAACATCAACATCTTAGGAATCAGTGAACTAACATGGACAGGAATGGGCCCATTTAATTCAGATGACCATTATATCTACTACTGTGGGCAAGAATCCCTTAGAAGAAATGAAGTAGCCCTTATAACCAACAAAATAACCTGAAATATAGTACTTGGGTGAAACCTCAAAAATGACAGAATGATCATGATTCGTTTCCAAGGCAAGCCATTTGACATCATGATTATACAAAAATAAAGTAAGGGAAGTTAGATAAAAGAGATTAGTTACAATGTTGAGCTTTATGATTATTCTATGCACATGGCAATCCTTTAGAAAATGAACAAAAATGAAGCTAAGTTAGTAGAAACCACACTCAAATATCAAAATAAGTGTAAGAGTTCTAGTGTGACATGGACTGTAAATATCACAAGTTTTTTTGATACTCATGCTGTTTAATCATTTAATCAAAAGAAGTTGAAAATGTAACAGCAATTATACATCTAAAAAATTAAAAATGTATCCATCACCAACACTCTTAGCTTTTTCCCTCTTATTTATCAGCTGGAGAGGCATCATGGTGCAGGCTAACCTTTTCATTTTGACTTGTTTTGACTTGATTCTTAATCTAACATTTCGGGAATACGTGCCACACTTCTTTTTTCTTATAAGCTAACCATCTATACTGAATATGTTTTTCTAAAAGAGTGGACACCAGCTAATTAGTGAATGATTTGGCTATCTGTGATGTAATTTCATTCCCATACTTTTTCTCTATAGAATATCACACTAATACATGCACATGGGCTGAAACATGCAAAACTTTACTAGGATAAAAAGAGACAAAAGAGTAGAAGAACCTCATCAAGCAGTTGGAACTTTTATTTCAAAAGATCGCCAAAGCACAAGATCTAGAGCAAAAATAAGGATTCAACTGCATCAAAATGAAGGATTTCTGTTCAACCACAATGCTAAAAAAATAGATTAAAAACAAGAGGAGATATTTGTAACTTCTAAAACTGATTATACTAATATCAAAAAGGCACCCGTACACACACACACACACACACACACAAACACATATGAATCAACTCTGCAAATAGATTTAATTACACAAAATTCAGAGGATAATAGGAGTAAGAGAAATATAAGAATTTCAAAGAAGACCTAACTGGAAATAAAGAGATGTTCAATTTCATGTGTCATCAGAGCAATGCAAATTAAATGATAAAATACTTTGTGTCCATAATGTTGTTGTTTAGTCACTAAGTCGTGTCTGACTCTTTTGTGACCTCATGAACTTTAGCCTGTCTGGTTCCTCTGTTCATGGGTTTTCCCAGTGAAGATTACTGGAGTGGGTTCCCATTTCCTTCTCCAGGGGATCTACCTGACCCAGGTATGAAACCCAGGTCTCCTTCACTGGCGGGCAGATTCTTTACCATTGAGCCACCAGGGAACTCCATAAAGAGAAAAGTAGTATCAGTTAGGGCTGGCAACAATATGGAATACTGTTGGGTACACAAGAACTTCTGTACATAACTGGGGTGTGAACTGGTACAGCTATTCTGCAAGGCAATCTGGAAAATTATACTGAAATTACATACATATATGTGCATCCTACGACTTAGAGGTGTGTATTCTGGGTGTACAAAGTTCTTACTAGGATTGGGATGGAAACTGCACTGTGAGGATTTATTCTAGCAGGCCATCCAGGATGTGTTGCCTGAGATGTTTTTAACTAAGGTTCCTGCATGTCAGTGGCACTGACATGGTCAGGGCACAAATCCTGTGGCCTAACAGTGTTGTTTTGTAACCACGAGGACATCTGGAGTAATTTGTACCAAGTTGTCAGTACTGTTACAGATGATAGCAAGACAGAATGATTTGAACATGGTCTCAGTGAAGGGCTCCCCTGGAGAGCTCTGTGAGTGAGTTTGGTTAGATGATTTCCCTATTCATTTCTAACCAGCTGTATTTACATTAGCATGGTTTACACTTGTTGTTTTAAAGAAGATCTCATGAGCACTATATTCTGTGTGTTCATATGCATTACAAAATATGTCCACATCAAGAACTTTCATAGAATCTGTGCCCCTGCAGTCTCACATTGAATGCTGATGTTGAGATTTCCCCTTCTTATATGTGATGTGATATTTTTTTTGGCCTAGATGTCCCCACAGAAACCTTTAATATCCAGAAAGATTAACAAGATAGGAATCTGTGCTGAATACACTGTGATCAATCTTTTTACAAGACTATGAGGCAAATTTTCTTTTATAACCTTTAATACACTTCCAAATCTTTCCTTCAGGGACTCAGTTATATGTATTACAATCTCCTTTTTCTTCTATATTTATTATTTCTCCCACTTCATTTTGTTTGATTTTTCTCATGTTTATTCTATATGTGTCCCTGTTCTCAATACTGCCCATTCTTCTTCACTCAGATTCAAAAGTGACTTTGTTATTCTGTTTTTCCATTTTTTCTGACTTATTCCTGAGCATGTTTCATGTCTTTCTAGGCCTTATCATCTCTTGTTTTAGTCCTTATTAATTGAAAATAAGGTCTATGTTGATGTAATCTAGCTAAGTGAGATTATATAGAATTGGGGTAAGTCTAATACAAAATGGCTAACATCTTTGTAAGATGAGCAGAAAAAACCCAGAGTGAGACATGTCATGACAGAGGAAGAAATTGGAGTGATGTATGCACAAGTAAAGGAACACCAGGGACTGCCAGCAACAGCAAAAGCTAAGAGAAAGCCTTGGGACAAATTGTCTTCTATAGTCTTCAGACAGATTCTGCATGTCTAGCCTCAATCACTGTGAGATTATTAATTACTATGGCTTTAACTTATCCATTTTGGTAGTTCTAATGACAGTCCTAGGAAATTAATACAGAGGGCAGCATGATAACTTTGTTTAGAAAACTACCAGCTTGGTGTCACATGTAATCAATTTTATGGAAATTTCTCAAGAATAAAAAATTAATATATAAATCATGTTATAAAAATGATTAAAAATAAATCTATATTATTTATGTATATTAAACTGAAGATAGCAACCAAAATGTCTATAGAGATAGAAACTTGTCTTTCTTTCATTATCTCTAAGTGGCTTTATATTTTATTTTACTGCATTCTGCCCAAAATATTTAAATGCAAATTTAGCTGCATAGTTCCTTTATTATAAAGAATATTAAATGTTTTCTTAAGCAGACAACATGTTATTATAGAATCTTGTTCTAACTAAAGGGGGAGTTTTGAGGAATCTTACAGGGTTTCACATAGAATCCAAGAACAAGAAATCAAACTGGGTGTTCCATATGAAGAGGCTAGTGGAGCAGAGAAACAGTAACCACAAATATACAGCATATATTTTCTCTTTGTTCCCTCTTTTTTTTCCCTGAGGTTGAATGGTCTGTCATTTCTGCTTACCCTCCTTACTTTTACAGATTAGAGTTCTCTGCTGATTCAGCCATTCTAATGTTACTTTTATTGGTCACCCCAAAATTGCCATCTCAGCTCCTGAGTCTACTTGACCTTCCAGGTCCTGTTCCCAGAACTTGGAACTCACTATCTACACTCTAAATCAAAATTTTAGTAGAGAGAAACTGATAGGTCTGACTTGACTTAGACACTGATCTCTGATCCTACAAACTATGGCCAAAGTATTGAATTTATGTGAAACACAGGGCTAAAAATTCCAGGGTTATGGGAAAGCCAGGGTCTTTAAGAGTTATAAAAACAAGAATGAGATACTCAGTATTTCTAATACAAATTCCTAAAGCCTTACAGATTTCATATTGTTTACTGTTTTTTAAAGGCTCATTAAGATATGGTAGTTTATTTCTAGAATTTAGTTTTAAATTTAAGTATGAAAATCTAGGAAATGCTCCATAACTGTTGGAACTCATAACTATAGTTGTCCAACATAGGGAGAAAAATAAATAAGATTTGAAATTAGAAAACTTGGAGACCAAGATCACTGACACTCATTAGTCACTAGATCATGGCAAGGTTTGTAACCATTCTCAACCTAACATTTGTTATATTTAAAATGAAAGTAAAAATAAGAATATATACTTTAAGTGGTTTAAGTGAGGACAAAAGAAAAGTTCATGTATAACAAAGGGTTTCAAGAGTGAAAGCACTATAAACCCTGAATGTAACATTAAATTGGGCTTCCCAGGTGGCTCAGGGGCAAAGAACCCAACTATCAAGCAAGAAACAAAAGTTCAGTCCTTGGGTCAGGAAGATGTCCTGGAGAAGGGACTGGCAACCTACTCTAGTATTCTTGTCTGGAAAATCCCATGGACAGAGGAGCCTGGTGGCTACAGTCCATGGGGTTGCAAAAGAATTGGACATGACTTAGTGGCTATACAACAATAACATTACATTACTTTGTTGCCAGCCCTATAACAGCTTATGCATAGCTCTATAACTGGAATACTGTAAGCACCTGCATGTCAGTGGTCCATTGACCAATGTCCATTTGTATTATAATTTTATTTCTACTACTCTTATATACTGAACTAGTTCAGTTTCTTTTAGTTGCATGTAACAAAAACTGACTCTGGCTTAAATAAGCATGGAAATAAGCTGGATTAAATTATAGAATCTAAGTCAAAACCAAGTATCAGATTGAGCAGGATCCAACGTAGAACAGGAACCTTGGCACACCCAAGGAATGCCCACTAGAGAGTATGTGGCATAAACACAATCACATCTCTTCTGAAGGTCCCTCAGTTCAAACAGTTCCAAACTACTTCAAGAGAAAATGGGGATACTCAGGTTGGCTAAAATGTCTAACTCTTCGTATGTCAGCATCTTAGAGTGACAATATAGTTCCTGAGGACCCACTTTATTATTGGTGGCAGATTCAAGATGACAAAGTCAATATGACACACAGCATCATCTTAAGAGAGATCTGCTATAGTTGAGCAGCAAGGATTTTTATTATTCAATTATATAAATGGCATTTTCTTATTAGTATTAATCTTTTTTTTCTATCTTAATGTGATATCTTTGAAAATTTCTTTGCACTAATATGTTTATCCATATCCTTCTCCCTTAATTCTATATCACTCTCATTTATATTTCAGTATACCTACAGCTATCCCAACTCAAGTTCAAGCAACTAACTAGGCACTAAGAAATGTCTATGAAACTCACATTCAAATTCTTGGGATAGGTGTGAGAGACTCTGACTTGACCCTCCTTAGAGCAGGTGTCTGCCAGCAGTGGCTGGGAGTCAAGTTAAAATGTCAGATACCTACTTTTTAAAAAAAGACATAGCTACTGAAATGGTTTAAAAAGGGGTAGGCATATTGAGAAATGCAGGAGGTTAATTTTCCTTAGAGAAAAACAATGAGCAGGACAGGCACATAGAAATTGAAGTTGATAAGCCCTAACCCCTCCAGTGAATTCCAGTGTAGTTTTTACAGACAGGTCATGTATATTCTGGGAGCACTTTAAATTCAGTCTGTTCAGAAACTGAACTCATCATACCTTCAGTTAGACTTATGGTCTTTCAGATTTCCATTGGAGATTGACATCATTTTTCTTTTAGCTCTTCACAACTTAAAATACTATAGTCTATTCTGATGGGTCTCTAACATTCCAATTACCATTTTCAATCAGTAAACAGGTAAGTAATTTTTACATCTATAGTGCCTTTCAACTGCCTTTGCTCCTTCATTTACTGAATTCCATCACTGTTTCGGACTCTTTGAATCAGGGTCTCCCACATTGCATGCAGATTCTTTACCATCTGAACTACCAGGGAAGCCTCTTACATCTAAGCAGTATAATATAATATATGTTTAAAAAAAAAAACACAGAATAGTTCTTTGTCCCTAGAATCTGTTCTTTAAATGTGTCCTACAAATTAATGCCAGAAAAAGTTATTCCATAAAGATCAGTATCTCGCTTCAGTGCTTGGAAACTGCTCAGTTCCAAATTCCAAAGTCAGTATTTAAAATAATACCTGGAATATATCCTTATCTGATTTATTTGTCTTAGCCTCTGTGTGGGGAAAATGTGAGCATTTAAAGCATTCTCTGTTTTGATGATTTGTTAATGCATATAGGACTTCTTCTACATAAACTGAACCTCTTCTTTTTATTTCCACTATAGTTTTGGTCATCTCATTGTTTCACTGTCTAGGCTAGCCAGAATTTTATGCATCAACTTAAGGAGTTAAAAAAAAAAAACAACACCTCTTTAAAGATGTCCTTCCTTGTATCCTAATCACCACAAAACATGGAAAGAGTCTCTTCTTAACATAAGTAATCACTGCAAGTTTTTTGTACCTCTCCTCCATTAAATATCACATTCTGACATAGGTATGTTTTTAATGGTTTTCATCATGCTTTCCTGTCTTATTCATCAAAGAAGAGAGAGACAAGAAAGAAAGGAATGAAAGAGATGAAGGAAGAAAGGAGTGAAAGAAGGAAGAAAGGAGGGAGGGAGCAGTATAAGCTCCTTAAAGAAACTCCTTGAAGATGGTGTTTTAGTCATTTGTATCTCCTCCTTCAAGACCATTCAGATACACAGTGAGTATAAGTAAAAGCAAAGGTTCTTGTAGTATCAAGATGGAATAGTGCTCTGCAAGCCCACAGGTTATCTGAACTTGCTTTGACCCTCTCACATAAGAAAGCCATACATAAAATGTGCAATAGCAAAACCAAGTTCTCTCATAGCTTGGATTCCATATGGAATCCTTTGCTCATGTTGGGTTGACATATGTACCAATACATTTGACTTCCTTCCTCCAAAACCTGACTCTAAAGATCATTCTCCTAATAGATTCACTCAGAACATGAAAATGTGAAGACTAAAGCTGCATCAGTGCCAACAATATCTCTCCTCACAAAATCATAGAGCTAGGACTTCACTCGAAAGCAAAATAACATTAATACTAAAGGATCAAGTCAATAATCATGATCCAATTTGGTCCCTTAGGTCTGATGAGTTATATTAGCAACTTCAGGCAGAGTAACACTGGGATACTCAACAAAGAGATGGAGGTCGGCTAAGGTTCAAAAGTGCTCCCTACCCCCACACCAGAGGACAAATTTCCCTTCCACTTCTGACAGTAGCTTAATAAATATGAATAATAAAAATTAATTTGGAATTTAGATTATATAATTTGTATTTTTCTAATGATTATCATCCCATATATCACCTATTGTGTATGAATATCATAAGAAATTTTTCAAGAATCAAGTTTTCTCCCCCTAGATTTTATCTTCGAGTTCCTGCATGACTTAGTACTGATTTCCTTAGAAACTGAACTTGCTATAAGAAATGCAAGGACTGGGAGCTCAGCTCGGTGTTCTGTGATGACCTAGAGGGATAGGATGGCGGATAAGGGTGGGAGGCAGGCTCAAGAGGGAGAGGATATATGTATACATATAGCTGATTCACTTTGTTGTATGGCAGAAACTAACACAGCATTGTAAAGCAATCATACACCCAACTATATATAAAATGTAATGACATACAAGGAAAATCAAAGGTTTTAAGAAAATTGAAATTAAAAAAAATGGTGTAGTGGGAAAGGCAAGAGACTCGTGAAATTTACTTCTTTTACAGACAACTAAAAAATAATGCAAAAAAAATTAAGCCAGTGGTTCACTAAGCTCTCTTTAAATGCCCTAATTTCCCAAGCAATAAGTGACAGCTTTCAACTTGTTCTATTTCTACTTGTAAGTGTTGTATAAATTATATGAAAATAGAAGACTGCACTTTTTTTTTCTAGTTATGGATGAGAAAATAGAACTTGCTTAGATAAATCCCCAGAGGCTTTCTTGGACCATTTCTCTATGAATAGGGACAATTATTATACTTATGGCAGCTATTGTCTCATGATGAGGAAATACATACACAGTAATAATGAAATCCCATAAAGAGTGGAATAGAGATATCACTTCAATATAGTCAATACTTACTTTCAAACATTAAGGGCTTGAAAAAAATTGCATCTTTTTTCAAAAAGAGTAACAAAAAAAAAGATGTTCAAAAAAAGTAACATCTTTCAGGACCCACCTTGCATAAGCACTATATTCTGTTTGATTACATGAAGTCTCATGCTAACCTATACTAGAATGATGGCTAAAAAGATTTAGAAATATCCTCTTCAGAGATCTCCAAGGTAAATCCTTTTTTTTAATATTATTACATTATTTTATAGTTTAACTAAAGTAACAGTTTGTGTACACTATTCATGGTGAAAATGTCTGCCAAAGCAATATCACCCTCAGCAAATGCTTTATTTCTCACACTCGAGTGGCCAAAAACTTGGCTCTAAGGAAACTTATAAAGTCACTTTGTTATATTTTAATCCTAGTTATACTGGTCTGCCAAGAGAATTAATGTGTTCCTGAGGACATAAAGCCTCCCTGAAAGCCTTGAAATTAAGTTTTTGTCCAAATGTTTATAAGCTAAATTCATAAGAGATAGTTAAATGCATTCAAGACAGCTGGTCAGAAAGAAAATGTAGGCTGCCTGCATATAAGACTGACTAAGTTGTTTTGATCCAAACCTTTATTTTTGGCAAACAACCACCTACACATTAAGAATAGAATAACAATCATCCATTGAGGAAGTAAATAGCTTCTTAGGTCCATCTGGGCATGTGGACCTTCTTAGGTCCAAGTGGGCATGTGGAAGAAACATGAAAAGAAACTGTACTCTGGAACAGAGTAGACAACCAGAGAGCAAAGGTCTTCACATAATTTGGAGACAGCCTTCTCCACTGCAATGAACCTCTACTGCATTGAACCTAGAAGATCATAATTCCCTGCCCTGTATTCATACAGAGCATTTTTTCTAGGAATACAGACTTGTATAAGAACATTCTGTGGTAGCAATTTTATAGATGACATTAGAAGAGGGAGTTATGCGAGTTATAGCTCCAGAAAGTTTACAGACTTCTGAAGTAACAAGGAAAAGAAACAAGTGTAACAACCCATCACCACAACAAAAATAACACTTTCCTAGCCATTCTGGGTTCTAAAATATTATAAGGAAGCATAAAAAAAAACCTAAATAACAGTATTACTATGATAATCTCATTGACACTCACTTTCATTACAAAAAAGGAATTGTGAGATACTTTAGAATGTTTATTTAATATATTTATTAACCTTCTACTAAGTCATAGGTACAGCAGATATAGCAATGAATAAGAGATTATTAAAAAACTCTCTGTCATCAGTCCTCTTAAAAATCTAGGAAAGAAGATCAAATTACACAAATACAAGTAAACAATTAACTATTTAATTTACAACTGCAACACCCACTGTGAAGGAGGACAGAAGGCTATAAAGTATATTAGAGTGGCTTCTGAGTGTTAGACTCCCCACTAATTCAGCTTGAATCAACTCTATTTCTGGATACTTCTTCCTTATTTCCATATTCTCTCAAACCAAAAGTAGTCACTTACTGAGGACTTTTCATCTCATTTAATCCACATGACACTCTAAACAAGCCAGATGCGATCAGTGCTATAGTAACACAAGGGCAACAGGACTCAGAAAGGTTAAGCCTAATTGAGTCACCATAGAACACGAGCTGCTGCTCCATCTACTGCCCTGGGACCTAGTCTGAGAAAAATGATGGTGACATATACTTCATCCTCTGTTGTTTACTGCAATGCTGACACTATTTGAAATGTTTAAGTCTTAGGTCTAAAGCAGAGTTTTTTGTACACAAACACTGTGTTAGAGATTGGGGAAAATAAGCTATGTTTAAGCTTTTCTAAGGACCAGGAATAAGATTAAGCTTCAGATATTGCAGAATGTTCCAAAGAGACTAATATCCATTGAGAAGTAAATGGGAAGAAACTTTTTTCTAACCCCCATCCCACCATCACCACCAGAATGCCAGTTTTGTTACCAAAGTTAGTATCAGATTATACGTAGTTAACAAGAAAGATAGAAAATTACTCTGGAGGGGTTTGTTTGGCTTCCCCATAGTTTCCTAAGAATCTAGAAAGATTAAATCAGTTTTTTCAGTGAATTGGACATAATGCAGTGAACTGCTTGCATGGTGTGGACTCACACCTTATAAACTAATGTTTTAGTTGGCGTTGCTGCTGCTGCTGCTACTGAGTCGCTTCAGTCGTGTCCAATTCTGTGCGACCCCATAGACAGCAGCCCACCAGGCGTCTCTGTCCCTGGGATTCTCCAGGCAAGAACACTGGTGTGGGTTGCCATTTCCTTCTCCAATGCATGAAAGTGAAAACTGAAAGTGAAGTTGCACAGTCATGTCCAACTCTTAGCGACCTCATGGACTGCAGCCTCCCAGGCTCCTTGGTCCATGGGATTTTCCAGGTAAGAGTACTGGAGCGGGGTTCCATTGCCTTCTCTGAGTTGGCATTGTAATACCTCAAGTAAAAGAAACTCATTCAGTTTTGGGGAGTCATTCACTGAGTAGGAGAATCCTATTTGCTTGAGTGATGGCAATGCTGGTGTCTAAACTGGGATATCCAGCTGAGCACAACTTTTTTCCTGTTCAGGTATGTCATGCATTCCTAGCTGAGGAAAATTGATTCTCCAACCTGCCTACACATAGTCACTGCAGGAGAGGATTTAACAAATGCAGACGGCTTGTTCTCCCTTTCAGGTATTATGATTTATTTGACACAAATGGGGCCCAGACATTCATTTTGTTTTTTGAAATCACTTCTCAAGGTGATTCTAATGACTAAGCCTGGGTTGAAAGTCAATGAGCTCTATTGGCAAAATAAAAACAGGATTACCTCATCAAACCTGACTCTCATCTGGCCAGAGAAGAGGAGAACATTCTAGTTCTGCAAGGGGGTTGTGGCAGAGTTGATGGTGGTGCCAGTGATAGATCCACTGCATAACTGCTTGTGTGTTTGGAGAGAGACAACTTAGAATCATGTAGCTACATGGCTATAGGGAAATTAGATGCCTAGTCCATCCTCAGTGAATAAGCAGGAGTAGAAATGCATTTCTGTGGGAAAAAAATGGAAAATTTGAAGTTAATAAGTCTGGTAGTGAGTTTCAGAAAAAAAAAATTACAAAGGACAATCTTTTAAATCTGAATATAAAATTTAAGAAGGCCAGTGGAACAAGAGATTAGTGTGAGAGAAGAATGTGAAAAGCTATCTAATTAAACTGGTACTTTTATATTCTGTTCTGCTGTTTTAGTGCCCCTCAAATTAACTATCACTTACTAAGTCACAGAGATCATTATTCGAATGGCTTCATTTTTTTTTGTTTTTCAAGTGTGGAAATGGGTATATTTCTTAACAACTAGGGAAATGGGTCTTTCTCTCAATGCTTGGTTGTGAATGCCTGTGCTAGTAAATTACCACTGAAGAGGTTAAACAAAATAAAATAATTAAAATTCTTCCCAGTTTACCTCAAATCTAAGGTCTCAATCGTGTAACAGTGAGCTAAAATGCTGGCACAGACTTTGTCTTTGCTTTTTAGCTCATTTTTTCATTGATTTTGTGCTGTGCAGTGTTTATTTACCTCTGGCCAGGATATTTAACCCAACACAATGCAGATTTTTCACAACTACAATTAGAACTGACATAGTGCAGGTTTTCCGTTTCTTTGGACTAATCTATGCTCCAGAATACAACACTGATTTCATCATTCATCCCACACAAATATTTATCTTCTTACAAAAAAGTTCTAGAATACCAGTGAAATGATATACTTCATTAAAAAAAAAGTGCTGTATGACCCACAAACTCAAACAGGGGCTCTGAGCAACCTAGAGGGATGGGATTGCGGAGGTAGATGGGAGGGAAGTTCAAGAGGGAAGGGACATATGTATACCTATGGCTGATTCATGCTGATGTTTGGCAGAAATCAACAAATTTCTATAAAGCAATTATCCTTCAACCAAAAATTAAATAAATTTTAAAAAATTAAATACTTACTTGGTCCTACCATTAGAGGTAGATATCACCAACTCAAGTTGAGAAAATGATAAGTGCTATTTGATTTTGTCAGTTCTCTACCTTATCAAGAATGTCTGGAACATGTAATCTATTTAAATCAAGCACAGCCACAGCATCTTAACAGAAAACAAGATCGGTTATTATTTATTTGTATACTCAAATAATACACACTTAAATTTGTGTAAGAAATTATACAAATTATACATGTCAATATTCAGAAAGCTTTCCAATCCAAAGACAAAACTGAGATAAATAATAATATACAGGAAAAACAATTAAGACTATTTTAAGATTACATTTATAGTAAATGAAGGAATCGGACTTAAGCCAATAAGTTAACTAGATAAAGATACATGAAAAATCCCAAAATATGTGGAGATAAGCAACACACATCCAAATAACATGTGAGTCAAAAAGGAAATGTCAAGAGAAATTTAAGAATATTTTGAACTAAGTGAAAATGAACATACAACTTATTAAAAATTTTGCAGTGTAGTGAAAGCAGTACTTGAGAAATAAAAATCTAAAAATCAATCAGCTAGGCTTTCACTTTAAAAAAAAACAGAATTAAAATAAAAGAAGCAAATAAATTCAAAGTATCAGAAGACAAGAAATAATAAGAATTAGAGAAGAAATCAACAAAACCGAAAACAGGCAATCAATAGAGAAAATCGATAAAACAAAACAAACAAAAAACAGTTCTTTGAAAACATCAATAAAATTGAGAAGTATCTATCCAAACTAACATAAGAAAGCAAAAGAGAAAGAACACAGATGACTATTGAAATAAATGAAAGAGGAAGGTCTTTACAGACCCCATGGACATCAAGAGGATATTATAGAAATACTATAAACAAACTCTCTGCCTACAAATTTGATAACTTAGATAAAATGGACCAATTCCTTGAAAGACACAATCTGTCAAAACTCACACAATAACAAAGACAATATAAAAAGTTGTGCACCTATGAAAGAAACTGAATCAATAATTAACTTTTCCAAAACAGAAGTGCAAGGCACAGAAGGTTCACTGATGAATTATATCAAATATTTCAGGAAGAAATTATACCAATTCTCTAGTAATCTCTTCCAGAAGATAGAAGTAGAGGGAATATTTCCTAACTTATTCTCTGAGGCCAGTATTACCCTATTAAGAGGACCAGACAAATTTTACATTTACTACAGACCAATATTTCTCATAAATATAGATATTAAATTCCTCAACCCAATGTTAGCAGTTTCAATCTAACAATGTATAAAAATAATTAATTAATACCATGACCATGTTAACCCCGAGTATGCCCAGCTGGTTTAACACCAATAGGCTAAAGAAGAAAAGACACATGATCAAATCAATACGTAGAGAAAAAACAACCAAAATTCACTTATGGCAAAAATTCTCTGTAAACAAGGGATAAATGGAAACTTCCTGAACTTGATAAAGAAAGTCTACAAAAACCCTATAGCTTATGTCCTACTTACGGTGAGAAATGCATAGCCTTCCCACTTAGATTAATAGAAGGCAAGATATCACCTCTCCTCACAACTTTTCAGCATTATTTTGGAAGTTCTAACTAGTACAATAAGAAATGGAAATAAAAGGTATACAGGTTTGGAAGGAAGAAATAAAACTGTCTTTGTTGGTGATATAATTGTTAATACACAAAATCTGAATAAAATACCAAAAAAGCCCTCCTAGAACTAGTATGTTATTATAATAAAGTTGTAGAAGTTATTACACAAAACTCAATTGCTATGCTATATTTTTAAAAGAAAAAAAAAAACTAAACCTAATCTTAAATAAATGTTTTCAGAGATAGAAAAGATAAAAGCATTTATTTTAATTTTATGCCAAAATTTAACAATAATTTTTATAAAAGTGGAAAATTATAAGCCAATCTCACAAGAATAAATGCAAAATTCTAAAATACTAATAATAAACTGAATTTAAACATGTACACTAATAATGTTTATGTTGGAGCTAAGTTGGCTTTATCTTGGAATTGTAACAATGATTTAAATATAGAAAATCAACTAATGTGATTAATCATGTTAAGTAATTATGAGAGAATAACCTCATAATCAGGCTTCCCAGCTGGCTCATTGATAAAGAATCCTGCATTGCAGGACATGTGGGTTCAACTCTTAGGTTGGTAAGATGCCCTTAAGAGGAAAATGGGAACCCACTCCAGTATTCTTGCCTGGGAAATCCCATGGATGTAGGAGTCTGGCTCACTGCAGTACATAGAGCAGCAAAGAGTCAGACAGGAATTAGTGACTAGCAGCAGTAACCTAGTAATTAACTCAAGATATTAAGTGTTGAAAATCAGTGTCCATTTATATTTATCCAATATTTTGAGCAAAATAAAAGTTGAGGAGAATTTCTTTAAATAAAAAATGAGTATCTCCTAAAATTTGATACATGTGATACTTATTGGTGAAATTTTAAAATTTATTTTAAAATCAGAAATATACAAAGATATTCCTTATCACTTCTTTCTCTCAACAATATACTAGAAACTTGACAAATGAGACTGGATTTTTAAAAAAGTCTAATGTTCAATAAATGCTGCTAGGGTAACTGGTTACCAAAAGAAAAATAAATAAATAAATAAAATAAGATTATTACCACCACAGACTCAAAAAGTAGGTTTAGGTTGATAAGAGTAAACATAAAAAACAAAGGAAATAAGTATATAAATAATATTTCTTCCAAGTCATGCATAAAATACCATATAATATCTTAATGAATTTGAAGTAGAAATGGATTTGTTAAACAAGTTACAGAAAGCATGAGTGATAAAAGATTAATAAACTTAGCTGCCTTTCCATTAAATATTTCTGTGTATATAAAGTCCGTGCCCCATGACAAGAGAAGCCACCACAAATAAATTAACTAATATATATTTAAAAACCTCTCTGCACCCACCATCATGTTCTGCCTGGCTTTGCTAGTATTACAGGATTACTTCAAGTCCCTAGGTAAATTGAACAAGGTCACAAATCATTGATCTTCCTGTTGTATAGAAGTAGTATCTTTCTCTCTTTGTTCTTAATCTGAATTGTGTATCTGCATTGTCCAAAAGGTTATGTTGGAAGCATTGCTATTCTACTTTTAGAGCTTCGTTCTTAAGAAACTGGCAGCTTCAGCTTCCTGTCCCTAGGAGCCCTGAGCAGTCTTATAGGACATCCGACTATGCCAAAGCTGCTATGCCAGAGAGAACACATGTAGGCACTCTGCTGGACAATTCCAGTTGAGCTAAGCCTTCCAACTGTCTTTGCCAAGAAACTAAGCTTGTCAGTGAAGCCATAAGGGACCCTTCAGAGCAGCCATTCACCGGCTAACTACACCAAGTGACCTCATTAAACTCCATGAAGAGGAAAAGAACCACCTAATGTCTCCTGGATTCCTGAATCCCAAAATTATGCTAAAATAAAATCGTTGTTTTAAGCAATAAAATTTGGCAGCAGCTCGGTAGATAACTGGAAAAATCTTTTGAAAATGCTTGTAAACTCTGGCTAAGTATTAACTCACCATGCTTAAGGCATAGAAAAAGTTATTCCAGTGTCCTGTAAATGATCATTCCATGCCAAAAAGCCACAAAATACAAAAGCAAGGAACTATTTTTAATTCTTTTAACAGAAATTACTTGCTAAAAGATATTGTTTTCCCCTCCATTATATTTTGCCTATATTTTATTCACACATCATTGACAACCATGCTAATTTCTCCTGTGTCTGCCATATGGGTCCCATGAAACCTTTCAGTTATTTATATTTCTCTGCTTTACCACACATATTTCTATTATTTACCATAGGCTGAACTAACTTCATGAATCATTAAAGCATTCTGAAAACAAAAGGAGCAATCTTGAGGTTGATATGCCATGTTGAGGAAATAGATTCAAAGCCCCTAAAGAGAAACAAGTTCAGGGTGAAGAAGAAATGAAACAAAATGCAAAAAGCCCATGGGTTTGTGGTAAAAGAATGAAGAGTTGTAGGACAAAATGGCATACTGAGCATGTTAAGATGCTTGCATTATATTAACAGCAATGGAGAATCTTTGGAGAGTTTCAAGCAGTAGCTGCTACTGACTTCTGTTTAATAACAATCCCTCGGTGAGGAGGGCAAATTTGAGGAGTGCTTTTCTACTTTCCTGCTGCCAGCCCATTTCTCAAGTTGAATCTAGTTCTCATTTTGCCCAATCTCATCTGTGTTGGACTCTATGATTAGCTTACCTTATCTGTAAGTCTGTAATCATCTTCCTTATCCTTGCAAAGCTCTGTGCTCACACTGCTATTTTAGTATATTATGCTTGATTATAAATAGGGTTGAAATAGCTACACTCTGATGTTCATCTGATACCACTCTGAAATACTGCTTCAATATTCACCTTGTGTTATGTTCTAATTCTTCCTGCTAGGGATGAATGATTTCCCAAATCCCCAAGTCTAACTGTGTACAAGTTGATCTTAAACTTTTCTCCATATAATCTACATTTAGTTCCTAAAACCTATCATTAGTCCTCGTCGAGGATGAACATGTCTTACCAGAGTTTTTCGTCATTATCCTGAACTTACAGCAATTGGTGGGGATCAACCAGGTGTCCTAACCTTCATATTAGAGACAAAGTTTACAGGAGTCCATTTTATTTAAGGCATTAATGAGATTTTTTATCTCTAAGGAATAAAGCCAAATTTAAAGGTTCAATAATTTTTGGAAATTAGTCACCAGTTTCAAATAAAATTTGATTTTTAAATCAACTTTAACTGATTTAAAAATTAAAATTTGACAACTAAAATCTAAAGTTGTAAATTCATAATGAGTAAGATATACTTTGAAGTCTATAAAAATGCTTTGTAATAAAGAAATGGAACAAATTGAACTTTAAAGCTTTTGCACAGTGGGGAGGGGGGTAACTATTAACAAAATGAAAAAACCTAAAGAATGGGAGAAAATATTTTCAAATGATATTACTAACAATGTGTTAATATCCAAAATATAAAAGCAGCTTATACAATTCAATATCATAAACAACCCAATCAAATTGTACAGAATATCTGAAAATATATTTTTCCAAAGAAGGTACATGGGTGACTAACAGATACATGAAAAGATGCTTAACATCACTAATTCTTAGATAAATACAAACCCAAACAACAATGAAATATAACCTTACACCTGTCACAATGGTTATCATAAAAAGTTTACAAATCACAAACATTGTCAAGTATGTAGAGAAAAAAGAACCCTTGTATACTGCTGGTGGCAATGTAAATTGGTGCCACCACTGTGGAAAACAGTACAGAGGTTCCTCAAAAAATAAAAACAGAACTTTCAAAAATTCCACTCTTAGGTATATTTGGAAAAAATTAAGACACCAATTCAAAAAGATACAAGCACTCCAACGTTCATAGCTGCACAAGTTATAATTCCTAAGATATGGGATAGATGAATGGATGAAGATGTGGTATGTATTTACAGTGAAATATTACTCAGCCATAAAAACAAAAATCTGCCATTTGCAGCAATATGGATGGACATAGTGAATATTACACTGAGTGAAATGTCAGACATATGAAAACAAATACTGTATGATAGCATTTATATATGGTATCTAAAACAATAACACAAACAAATGCATATGCAATGGAGAAACAGAGCCACAGATGCAGAAAACAAATTAGTGGTTACCAAACAGGAGAGGGGCAAGTTAGGGGTATGTGATTAAGAGATGCAATGTACTATGTATAAAATAGATAAGCAATAAGGATGTATTGTGTAGCATAGAGAATTATAGATATTATCTTGTGATAACTTTTATTGGATATAATCTGCAAAAATACTGAATCAATGTGCTGTATACTTGACACTAGCAGAATATTTTAAATCAAGTATACTTCAATTACAAAAAAGTTTTATGTGTATATATGCATATATATAGCAACATTGATTTTTTTTAAATTATCTTTCTTTTTATGTAATTGAATAACTTTCAGGAATACACACACACACACACACACACACACACAATAAGGAAAATGTATTAATCAATAAAGACATCTGCCTTCATTGACAAAATTACTGAAGGTGGTGTGATTATCTGGGAATTGCAATGGGTAAACAGGATAAATCAATCTGCAGCGACCTAAAGTAAAGAAAGCACTGAGAAATGTTACAAGTAGTTCTGCATCTATACAAAGTGATACAATGTGACCTTATTTTATGACGTTATCAATGGAAATTTGCCTCTAGAAGCTGGGAACAGCTCTCAGCTGATATCTGCCAAGATGAGGATCTCAGCCCTGAAAACACAGCAATTATATTCTGCTGACAACCTGAATGGGTGGGAAACAGATTCTTTAAGACTCCAGAAAAGAAAGCAATTCTACAGACACTTAAATCGTAGTCTGCTAAAACCCATTCCAGACTCCTGACCTAGGCACTATAACATAGGTATACTGGGAAAACAACATTATAGCACATAAAATCATTTTAGGAGTTTATTTTCTACCTAGTAAATAATTATTTGAAAAAGAAAAACAAGACTGTTATTGAAAAACTCTCTTATTTTAGTACTTTATTCAATTCACAGTCAGTATCTATAATGTAATGTATTATGTTACAGATGAGAAGCTAAATCTTGGCCCTAAGGGAGTTTACTATTTAATGCAAATTTCAGCTACTAAGATGGAATATTTGTGATTTTCCTAGGGAATAATCAGTCATGCAGTTTGTTTCAAGTAGAGGGTATGGGGAAGATGTAAGAGATGAAATTTGATTGTTAATGACCAAGATAAGTATGTATTTATCTAGGTAAGAAATATAGATGCTGTTGGTTTTTGGAAAACAGTTCTATTATGCTCAAATCTTACTTGGAAGATTAATCAGAAAGTTAATACAAAAGATAAACTACCCAAATAAAAAGAAATTACAAGCATAAATCCCACGAGTTTATTGAAATAGTTTAGGGCATTCTAGCAATAGGAGTGGGAAATGGATCCAATGACAAAATAGCACAGAAGTTAGACAAAATTGGTACTTCGTAACAAATCTGATGAGAGAATGAAGGGAACAGATAACTAAAACATAATTTTCTGTTTATGGACATGAATCACTTAAATATTAGTGACACTTCCAACAGAAAACTGTAACTCACAAGTAGAAGCTCTTTTTCAAAAAATAGTGACTTTTGCTTTGGGCCCATCATCAAATGTCTCAATGAGAATGAAAAACATTTACTCAAACATTTGGATATTTTCTTTTTTCTAAAATGTGCACTTTGAGGGTTTTTATATATGATTATTTTATATGACATTTTTATAACATTTATATTATAGTAGAGGTATTTGACAACATGGGCTTCATTAGCTTGAATTCACCTGTAAATACCTAGCCTAGCAATTTCTTAAACATGACTGAGATACTAAACGAGACTGCCAAATGAATCTGCAGAGACTTTAACAAACATTAATACTTAACTTTTTTTTTAACAGTGAATATGTTTACACTGTCTAGGAAAAACAGTATCCTGAGATATTTTTAGCAATCTGAGAGCTACAAAGAATAAGCCTACAAAGATTGGTATGCAGCAAAATATTCAGTTACCTCAGTGCATCTAAATGCACAAGTGTCTGGTTGACCATGTGTCAATTCAAATCTGCTCTAGACAAACCATGCATGCATATTGGCCTGGCTGGTGAATTTGTTCATTGATAGTCCAAACATAGAGCTGTACCATTTTATGGTATTATTACATTCAACTTGCACATACTATTAAGCCTGGGCACTGCTTTATCTGGTCACATATGAATAATATTCTCTAGCTTTTTAGACTTATTTTATAACTTTGTATAGGATATTTGAAATACAGAATATCAGAAAACTGAAAATACTTCAAGTAAAATTTATTCTTTTTTCCCTACTACTGCCATTTCTTTCTAATTCTAGAGTCAAAAATAGAATTTAAACTACCAATATGCAAGAAATAGAAAGGCAATATTTTCTTTAGCTAATTTTTTTTCAGTTTTGAAAGAACTGGAACTGTCTCATGACAAAAAGAAGCATAAAGAAACTGCAGGTAATCTCTCAGACATTCTAAATTGTCCCTAAATTAGATCACTTTTATGAGTTTTTTAATATATTATTTTATATTTGTTTGACCCCTGGGATGGACATTTACTTGAGTGCAACAGAGATAAAATCATCATCAACAAAAGCACCCGCCTCAACAGGGGAAAGAAATCAATGCCTTTCCTTTTGTTAATCATTAAATTCTAGTTTCATTCTTCTGATGCTACTTGTTCATGTGAATATCTGCAAAGCAAAAACTCAACATTGAAATTCTAATACTCCTATTCATTAAGAGTTCAGAGTCACAATAGATTATAAAATATCCCTCATATCTCTAGGTAATGACTCTGACTCAAGTTCTACTAATAATATTTAAATAATTAAATGGATGTAAAACCTTTAAAATTTAAAAATGCAACTATGTGAAGATATTGTCTACATTTATAGCTTGGTGATAACTGAGAATAAAGCAGGTTGCCTTTGTAAGAACTTAATTCATTCTTCAGTATATCTCAGGTCTATATCAAGGTTGGGAATATACAAAACACAGGTAGGGAAATACTGTGTAAAAATAGAAATTAAGTCTTATTCTATAGACATATTTTCAATTATAACTTGTTGCAAAGAAAATTCTTTATGATTCATAAAGAATAATTCAGCATAATTGAGATATAAATAATATGGTTTGATTAATTTCCTATTGAGATAATGTTTCTGAAACTTCAGCTTGAGAACATAGTTTATTCATTGCCTTCTGATCTTGTGCCTATATTAAACTAATGTGTAATATCGAGATCATCATTTTGCAGAAAGTATATAAGAGAAATCAGCATGACATGAAGCTCAATGATATTCTAAGATCATTTTCATTGTTTTTCACTCCATTATAATTAGGCCTTTTGTTTACTGATGAAAAGGGCACTTTACTAAGTTATTTGAAGGATTCAAATTAAAGGTGTGATACAGGACAAGACTACCGCACAATTGCACTCATCTCACACGTCACCAAAGTGATGCTCAAAATTCTCCAAGCCAGGCTTCAGCAATATGTGAACTGTGAACTTCCAGATGTTCAAGCTAGTTTTACAAAAGGCAGAGGAACCAGAGATCAAATTGCCAACATCCGCTGGATCATCAACAATGCAAGAGAGTTCCAGAAAAACATATATTTCTGCTTTATTGACTATGCCAAAGCTTTTGACTGTGTGATCACAATAAATTGTGGAAAATTCTGAAAAAGATGGGAATACCAGGCCACCTGACCTGCCTCTTGAGAAACTTGTATGCTGACTGGGAACAATATTTATAACTAGATATGGAAAAACAGACTGGTTCCAAACAGGAAAAGGAGTATGTCAAGGCTGTATATTGTCACCCAGCTTATTTAACTTAAATGCAGAGTACATCATGAGAAAATCTGGGCTGGAAGAAGCACAAGCTGGAATCAAGATTACTGGGAGAAATATCAATAACCTCAGACATGCAGATGGTACCACCCTTATGGCAGAAAGGGAAGAGGAACTAAAACGCCTCCTGAGGAAAGTTAGAGAGGAAAGTGAAAAAGTTGGTTTAAAGCTCAACATACAAGAAACTAAGATCATGGCATCTGGTTCCATCACTTCATGGGAAATAGATGGGGAAACAGTGGAAACAATGTCAGACACTATATTTTTGGACTCCAAAATCACTGCAGATGGTGACTGAAGCCATGAAATTAAAAGACGCTTACTCCTTGGAAGGAAACTTATGACCAACCTAGATAGCATATTGAAAAGCAGGGTCATTCCTTTGCCAACAAAGGTCCGTCTAGTTAAGGCTATGGTTTTTCCAGTATTCATATATGGATGTGACAGTTGGACTGTGAAGAAAGCTGAGCACTGAAGAATTGATGCTTTTGAATTGTGTTGTTGGAGAAGACTCTTGAAAGTTCCTTGGACTGCAAGGAGATCCAACCAGTCCATCCTAAAGGAGATCAGTCCTGGGTGGTAATTGGAAGGATTTTGGAAGGTCATTGGAAGGTGTTGAGGCTGAAACTCCAATACTTCTGCACCTCATGTGAAGAGGTGACTCATTGGAAAAGACCCTGATGCTGGGAAGGATTGGGGGCAGGAGGAGTAGGGGACGACAGAGGATGAGATAGCTGGATGGCATCACCGACTCAATGGACACAGATTTGGGTGCACTCCGGGAGTTGGTGATGGACAGGGAGGCCTGGTGTGCTGCGATTCATGCAGTCGCAAAGAGTCAGACATGACTGAGCGACTGAACTGAATTGAACAGGACATGAGCTCCCAATGTGAGCAATATTAGGTAACAGTGAAAGAGGCAAGTATTTGATATAATTTAGTAACTCAATTCAGCAAAAGCATCAAAGGCTTTAAAAATCTGTATAACATTAAACCTAGTCATTCTTCTTATAAAAACTGATATTAGAAACTTAAATGTACAATAGGGTAAAATTTTAGCAAAAAAGATTTTCATTGAAATGCTTCTTTAGTGAATAATTTTTAAAAATTAAATATATAACTGGAGTACAGATTAGGTATGCATATTATATTAAAAATGAAATGATAATTATATAAAATTTAAAAATATATCACATGGGACTATTCAAAACTGTTAAGTTGGAAATAGCAGGTTGTTTACATATGGAGACAGATAGATTGGTAGAAATATACAGACAGTGGCATAGTGGTAAAGAAACTGCCTGCAATGCAGCAGACCCAGGTTCAATCCCTGGGTTGGGAAGATCCCCTGGAGAAGGAAATGGCAACCCACTTCAGTGTTCTTATCTGGGAAATCCCAAGGACTGAGGAGACTAGTGGCTACAGTCCATGGGGTTATAAAGAGTCAGACACCAGTGTGCGTGTGTGTGTGTGCGCGCACACACACACACACACACACACACACACACACACACACTCACACCTGACAGACAGTGAAGGACTTCCCTGGTTGCCCAGTAGCTAGGAATCTGTCTCCAAGTCAGGGGATATGGATTGATCCCTAGTCCAGGAAGATTCCACATGCCACAGGGCGACTAAGGCTGTGTAACACAACTACTGAGCCCACACTCTATAGAGCCTGTGAGCCATAACAAGAGAAGCCATGGCGATGAGACGCCCACAAACCACAACTAGAGAGTAGTTCCCACTCGCAGCAACTAGAGAAAGACTATGTGTAGCAGTGAAGACCCAATGCAGCCAAAAATAATAATAATAATAAAATTGAAAACAAAATATTCACAATGAATATCTCTGGGTAGTGATAATAATATAATGTTTTTCTTCTTGCTTGCTTTCTTTCATATCTGTGGCATCAAATTCTTTTTTTTCTTTCACCAAGAGCATACATTTTTCCTTTCAATAAGGAAAGGCAATTCTCAGAAAAGGATTGAGTCAGCCTACATAAAATATCAAAAAAATAAAACAGGGTAAATTTTTCAATTAACTTAACTGAAATATTAATATTTTCAACATTATTCTAATAAAAAATAATAATATCACTTTAGTTGCTCATAGAGACATGGACTTTGAGGAGTGATTGGTGCATGGTTATGTAAAAAAATGGAAAATGCATTCTAAGTGGATGAGATTCTTCTATCAAATGACAAAGTTGAGGAGGACACAGATTTGCTTAGGAAATATTGAGAAATACAGTGGAGCATGATGGAATTTTAATCAGACAGGTCGATTGCAGCCATTTATGAAGCATCTTAAATGCCTGACCATAGATGTTAGGTTTTATCAGACAGGAAACAGTACCTGTCTACCTCAGCCATCTAACGCGGTATCGCTTTCCTCGCTGACTCTTTGCTCTCAGCTGTATTGACCCCCTTATGCTCTCTGCCTAATCTCTGTCCTGCCTTAAGGCTTTATGCACCTGCTAGTGTCCATCTGGAATCGCCTTCTTGGTCATCACACAACTGGCTCATTTCGCCACTCAGATCATCACAGCTTGCAGTTCACCTTTAGGAATACGCCTGACCTGACTAATCACCATGACTAATCATACACTACATAATGCTGTACTTTAATCTACTAAGAAGCATTTACCTATTAACCACTTTTAATTATTTGAAGAAAGGTATGGCAACCCACTCCAGTATTCTTGCCCAGAGAATCCCATGGAGAGAGAAGCCTGGACCACAGGGTCACAAAGAGACATGGACATGACTAAAGCAACTTAGCACACGAACAATTTTTAAGTATTACCTCTCTCTTTTGAACGTAGTCTCTTGTAGGCACAAAATTCATCATCTTATCCACCACTAAATCCTCAGGGCCTAGGAAAATGTCTGTGAAATATCGTGGATAAAGGAATGAATAAGCAAACACTGATCTGATATTGACAGAACTGAGAGATAGCACAATATGGAGGACAAAAAAGATATTTTTTTCCCCAAAAGAAGAACTCATAAAGGCAACAGCTTCTAAACTATTCTTATGAGTTTAGCTCATCTATCACAGGAAGATAATTAATATTATTCTTACTATCATTTTCTAGACTCTCTTAAATATATTGCAATATGACTGGCAATATTACATAGTAATATGACTATTACTAGTTTGATACTTAATTATATCTTTCTTTACTTAAATTGAAAACAAACAATCAAATGCTGCTTATTTCCTGAAACCCCATACACACACACACACACACACACACACACACACACACACATAATACCACAAACAGAAGCAAGGAGCAATTGCTCTTAAATATTCAGGGACAAAATGATACTCAACTGGTAAAGGATAGTTATATAGGTTGTTGTTGCTTAGTTGCTAAATCATATCTGAGTCTTTTGCAACCCCATGGACTGAAGTCTGACAGGCTCCTCTGTCCATAGGATTTCCCAGGCAAAAAGTCAGGAATGGGTTGCCATTTCCTTCTTCAGGGATCTTTCCAGCCCAGAGATCAAACCCATGTCTCCTGCATTGACACGTAGGTTTTTTTTACCACTAAGCCATCAGGGAAGCCCCAGGTATATATTACCAACACATAAAATGAAATCTGAAAAAAATATGTATATTTTAGGATCAGCTCACATAAAACATTTACATGAAAAATTGAAAGATTAATTTTCATAACATATTCAGAAGATAATTGCATCAATAATGAGTAGATTTAAAATCTTACATGAAGGAATCTTAAACAAAAACTCATGAACCTACTTTGGATGATCAATGTCAGACAATGTTAAAGCTGTTTCATTTTGAGTGTAAAGCATGAGCTTTGGGCTCATGTTAAGATATTTTTTGATGCTCAAGCTGTAAACCACCAGTGTTATGCTTTTTCTATGCTGTATTTATTCACTGTGTGACAAAAGCAGAAGTCAGAACACTGAAGAATTGCACTTTTATAGACGAGTTTCTATCAAACCTTCAGTTTCTATCAAACCTTCAGTTTCTTCCTATTGTAATATCTTAGTTTTCTAGACTCTGATTAGAATCCTTTCAATTCTAAAGGGACTTTCTCAAAGACATTGTTTTGACAAATTGCTATTACATATAGATATAAAAAATAATGCACCTCTGGAACTATATAGAACTTTGTGCAAATGCTTATTAGGACCATATGTATACTTTGTGTGTGTGTGTGTGTGTGTATATATATATAGTTATCTGAGATGACCAAGTGCTTTTAGAACAAAATTATTAATTTAATTATACTATTTAGATTTAAATGCACTAAAAAATATCCTAAACAACCTCTTTGACTGTTAATCATATGTTCTAATTTTCCTGATATTGCACATATATGTACCTATGTATTATACATGGATGCAAAATGATACAAAACTCAGAAGTTTCAAAATTATACCAAAATCAGAAGTTTTGAAATACTTTTAATTTTAAAAAGTATATTTTCTATGAATTTGCCTATTCTAGGTACCTCATTCATCAAAACAAAAAGTATGACAGAGTCCACCATGGCTGAGAGGAGAATGAAAGAGTTTATTGTTTAGTGGTGCAGTTTCTACTTGAGATGATGAAAACTTTTGGAAATGAATAGGGTGATAGTTATACAACACTGAGAACATATTTAATAGTGTTGCATTGCACGATTTAAATGGTGAAATGGTAAGTCTTATATTATGCATATTTTGCCACAATAACACTTTTTCAAAAAAAGAAGTATATTTTATGCTGAGCAAATCCTAGAAGGGTAGAAAGGCATACTTGAAAGCAAAAGAGACTTCGGGTATCATCTAATTTCTTATTTAATAGGTTCCTTATGTAACAGAATCAAAGGCCTAGGTTGATCTTCTGAAATGCAAACAGGAGCAAAATTCCATCTGAATTCAATTACACTCCAACACACCTTATCTTCAGCATATTTAAATGATCAACCAACTGCATATCCCAGCCATATCATAAACTGAAAAGATTAAAAGGTGAACAAATAATCAAGTCTCCAAATTAGCTCTTCCTTTGGAGTTCTCCCCTCTGACTAAGGCACCATCCTTTCTCTAACCAGGCATACCTTCCCTCAGCCAATCACAGATAGGACCTATTCCTTGAATTCCCCCCAACTCTCTTGATTTTGCCACTTCTTTTTACTGTCCTGACCCAACCTAAAATCATACGGTCTCATTTGTTCCTTCCCTTCTGATACTGTCAGGCCAACTCACATCCGGCCTTCTTGGTTTATCTTATTTGCCACTACAAGAAAACACACTATACTCTCTTATCCCATTTCAAAGTTTATCATTTTCTTAATTTACCTATGAACATCTTACACATTCTCTGAATGTAGCTCCAACACTCCAAATACTATAGTCTTTTCATATTTTCATGCAAAAAGTATTTATTAAATGCTAAGTATAGTACACTGTATTAGTTTCCAGGAGATTCGATTGTAACTCAGAGCTGACACCAACCAATTCTGTTCTTATATAGCTTGTAGACATGTAAGACAGGCTAATGTTAGTCAAACAATGGTAAACTTCTTGAATGTTGTTTCTTTCCCAACAAAACAACAGTGTCAGAAGCTAAGTTTTAACAAAATTAATCCTGAGGCTAAACCTGTGATTCTGTATCTTATCAAGAGGGTAGAAATTGTTTTGCATATGTATAGATTGAAGAGGCCCACACACTCATCTCTCACCACAGTGAACCCTAGAGAAGTGATCACTCCCTTAAGAATGACTAGCAACAGGTCACAAGGCAGAACAATTTTATGTGAAGCTTCCTCTTCTGATCTTATCACTGGGAAGGTGACTTCTATGCACTCAATGTCTGATTCCTCCAAAAGTTCATGTTGAGACTCTAATCCCCAATGAGGTATTTGGAGATATTTGGAGGTGGAGCCTTTGGGGAATAGTTAGAGTTAGATTAGGTTATGAAGGTTGGGCCCTAATGATAGAATTCATGCTCTTATAAAAAGAATGAATGAGATATGGGAGTTCTCTTTGTAATATGTAAAAAGAAGCCATCTACAAGCCAGAAAGGCTCTCACCAGACACTGAGAGTGCCTAGCAGTTTGATGTAGGACTTCACAGCCTCCAGAACTGTGAGGAATAAATGTTTATTGTGTTAAGCCATTCAATCTATGGTATTTTTTATAGCAGCCTTAATGGACTAAGATGGGAAACAAAATAACTAGAAGAAATGCCAGTAAATATGCCTAGTATATTCATGCCTACTATATATATATATAAAATGGACTAAGATGGTAACCAAAGAGATGTTAAGAAACAAAATAACTAGAAGAAATGCCTAGTATATTCATAACCTAGAACATATATATATATATATATTTGTCTGATAAAACTGAGAAATTTAAACAGTCAAGTTGTAGTTACAGTAGCAGCAGTTCAAAAATCATGCCTTAGCTGTCAAAAGATTTTGCAATTACCTGAATATGTGCACTGAAAGAAGGGCATGCCATTATATTTCATCACTGATGTGAACTAGTTAAAATATGGTCCCATCCTAGAAAATAGTGATCTTTTAATTTTGTTTCCCAGAATGAAAAGCACATACCACATAGCATGGTCAAATTAATTAATTGACAGTTAACAAACAAACTTGAGTTAAAGATTTCCACTTATAAAGTAAACAAGTTATAGGGATGCAACGTGAAACATGGTGACTATAGCTAATAATACTGTATTATATATCTGAAAGCTGCTAAAAGAATAGATCATAAAAGTCCTCATCACAAGAAAAATCATTTTTGTAACTATGTAGGGTGACAAGTGTTAATTATTCTTACTGCAGTGATCATTTCACAATATATACAAATTATCTAAACAGTATGTTGTATGCTTGAATCTAAAGTTAATTTACAAGCCAATTCTAACTCAATAAAAAAATTAAAATGTTATATGGTATGAAACTTGAGGAGCTTTGAGTCACTGAAATCAGGATAAAATTTAAAGCAACTGTTCAAATCTAGTGTTGATTTTTTTCTAATAAATTTAGATTCATGCATTTTTTATATAAGCATGTTTTTTAATTGATTAATAATAAGTATTTCACTTATCAACAGTTGGGTAAAATATTTTTTTCCCTTTTGTAAATAAAGCAGAAAGAATGCAATTATTAGGTAATGAGAAAGAAAATTGAGATTCTACTCTCTAGTAAAAAAGGCCAAAGGAAGAAGGAAGTTAAATTTCCAGACCAAAGTTTAAAAAAAAAAAAATGACAAAACGTTAATGGTAACTGAAGTGTCTAAATTTGTGGAAATAAAAAAAAAATATTGAATGCTGTTTGTTATCTCTGACAACTTGTCTGAAAAACATTACTGTAAATTCTAAAAAGGAAAAGGATTACAAGTGGTTTAGGGGATGGAGTCAGACCCCCATGCTCATCCTACATATGCTTGTCTATACAGTCTTCCAATTGAATTTCTCAAATGCACTTTTGCCTCCAAGGATTCAATGATACTCTGCTGATAATAGCAGTAGCTGAAGAACAGCGAGTGTAAGAAAAGGAGATACCATTTTCTTTGCTTCCGATTCCTAAAATGGCAGCAGGGACCAACTGTGGGCCAACAGAAATGCCTGTGAACCCCTAACATTGGCCAAGACAGTGAAAGCAGTAGGCCTCAGGGTTGCTCACAGAGGACATAAGGTCCCAGCATCAACAGAAGCAAACACAGCTCTGTCAGTGCGATTGTGGGCTCCTGCCCTGTGTCCCCAAACCAGCAGGGGTAGAAAGCTCTGGGAGCCTCAGTGGCAAGTATATTGTGACTCTGAATAACACTACCCTCCTCCTATTACACTCTGCTTTACTAATCTTTTCTTTTTATTAAATGTCAGCATTTATCAATATGATTACCTTTCAAAGTCCCTCAATTCAATGTGTCTGCTTCAGCTGGTAAGAGTGGCTTTAACAATTATTGGTCAATTGACGAGGACTTGGACTCAACAATGATTTACATTAAATGAGCTCTAGACGCCAGAACTTCCTGATCATAACACAGAGGAAAGAGCCAAAGGCACAAAGAGATACAAATACTGGAGTACGTATTTGAACTATGTGAAATCTATCCACCAACCTTTCAATTATCTCCCAATTTTGATAATTGCATTAATAAGGGGAAAGTTTCCACATTCTTAGACAATTTCATAGTTGTACGCTGCAGATTAGAGATCAAAGTGAGGAGATGTCGCCATTGAAATAGGACTTTCTGGGCTGGCAGAGGCCACATGGCAGCACCTTAGCCACTGAGGCAGAGTGGGCAGAGTTACTACAATGAGCAGCAGATCCAGAGCAGTGGTCAGAATATTATGACCCACAGACATCTTTGGCTGTGATTAACTGGTCACTAGAAATAAATTGGAAGCCATCCTTGGAAACAGTTTTTCAATATATAATCACAGAGAAACATGAGGGCTTGTGAGCAGAGGTCTGATTTCATCACCACAATGGAGCCTCATCCTCTCATCAAGTTTCTATTCCAGAACTAGATCACAGATCCAGAACCCTTTGAATGAAAGAGAAACCAGGTCTACTTAAAGAAGGACCCCGTGATACCATACCAAGAATGGTGTATAAACATTCCTTAATATTTCTCTGAGGGAACCCCTTTGGCCATTTACAAGCAAAAAGTCAAACTGAAAGTCACTCAGTCCTGTCCAATTCTTTGCAACCCCATGGACTATACAGTCTGTGGAATTCTCCAGGCCAGAATACTGGAGTGGGCAGCCTTTCCCTTCTCCAGGGGATCTTCCCAAGCCAGGGATCAAACCCAGGTCTCCTGCATTGCAGGCAGATTCTTAACCAACTGAGCCACCAAGGAAATAAGTAAAGCTAGATGACAAAATGAAAAAAGGACAAAGCACGCACCATTCAGTGATTGACAAACTGACACTGAGTTGATTTAATTAGGCTCCCATATTACTACTGGGATAATTGGTTAAATTGAGACTTACGGGAATTACATGATAAACTGTGTTACTGCCTGAGTCTATCTCTCAATGGATTTGCCAACCCAGGTTTGGGTAATGTCCCCAGTTCCCAAAAGCAAAGTTAAAATAAGCACATAGTGGAACTTACCTATTCTAGATTAGAGAGGGAACATAGATTCTACAGAATAGAACAGATCGTCAGTTATATGGAGAAACTAACACAGGCTAAACTACTGGGACCTGTGAGAGAAGATGTAAACTCATTTTGTTGGTTAAAAAATCAAGAAATGTACCTCGGAGTGTAGCTGTAAGGAGAGCATGGGAGGTGTTCCCCCAGGCAGCCTACTTCATTATTGGCCTTCAACATCAAAATATAACAAACTCTCCATAGACAAAGCTCCAAATAACTACCTTAAAAATGTTTGACAAAAGTGATAAACTATTTTGTCAAAATCCCCTCTTAAGCAATATTTTATATCCATTACCAGCTTGTTTTTTCCTCTGTTTTCCCTCAAGGTATATTTAATTTCCTTGAATAAACTCATTGTGGTCACTGTGAACACAATCCTGCACCATTAACAAATGAAAATAGTATAAAAGGACATATGTCTTGTTAGCTGTTTTCCCTCAAAAGACTTCAAGGCTGAAGATGGAACCCCGAGTATTACTGTGATTAAATGAAAACCAGTCAGAGGAAACAAAACAATTTTAAAATGTCACTCAAGCCATCCCTGTTGGTTTTAATTTAGTTGTATAAAGTTGTGGCATATGGTTTTTGCATTTTGTAGGGCTAATGTAATAAGTATCAGTCAGCTATCAAATAAAATACAATATTCCAACTTTTCCAGTGATACAGGTGAGCAAAATTTGCTGCCCCAAAACAAGTCTCTTTGGCATGAGGATTACTTTATTCTGATGATCTTTAAGAAACAGAAGACTCTGGAAGCCTTTTTTTTTTTTTTTTAACCTCCCTCTTAGCTGCCTAAAGATTTAGATAAAAAATCTGTTTTGGAAATAGAGGTATCACCAGAGATAATTGTACAAATACCTGTGAGATGTAGAGGGTGGGGAACTCTGTGTCTCATTGTCTCTGCTGCTGCTAAGTTGCTTCAGTCCTGTCCGGCTACGTGCAACTCTGTGGACAGCAGCCCACCAGGCTCCTTTGTCCATGGGATTCTCCAGGCAAGAATAGTGGAGTAGGTTGCCATTTCCTTCCCCACATTGTCTCTAAAGGCCCCACAAACATTTATTTACCAAACCTTTGCTCTTCTATCTCCATATTACTTGCCTTCCTCCCCTTTGAAGTCCCAAACCCCTATCCTCAACATCCTCTTTTGTCTTTAGCTGAAGAAGGTCTTTAAGGTGAGTGCTTCACTCATCTTGGTAACTTACTCAGTTTAACTGAATCTTTCCCATGTATACATGTAACACATTAAACTTGTGTTTGATTTTCTCCTGCTAATCTGTTTGTCAGTTTAATTCTTAGACCGGCTAGAAGAACCTAGTAGAGAAAAATTTATTCCTCTCCAATGATACCAATAAATACTATAAATCATAAACTATTACATCGAGAGTATAGCACTTAGTTATAATATGCTGTCTGAATGACACCAGAGTTTTTAAAGATTTATTGATTGTTTTAATACTAAATGCATCTTATATATCAGAAGGCTTTTATAGTAAGACTTTGCATAATATTAAAACTTGAAATAAAAGTTTCTGTTGGATTTATGCAGAATCTTCAAAGAATAAGATGTTGAAATGAAAATTCAGTAAGAAAACTATAAATTCAACCAACTAGGAAAAACATGAACTCCTTAAATAATGATGATAAAACATTTCAGAAAGTTTAAAATATATAGTACTTTATACTACATATAGTTACTTCATTTCGACTGATTTTTTTGATAAAAATCTAAACTAAAATACATTACTGCAGAAAATATTTAGACTTGAAAATAATAAAATGTTTAATAAACTATTTGAAACATACAGTATTTACATTCTAAGTTTCCAGCATCTTACAAACTTTTCCTTGTTAGAAAGGTGGTTAGCCTATCTAATCCTAGCAACTCTATGAAGTAAGTATCATTATTTGTATTTTTCAACTACTAAACTTAAGCCTGAGAAAAATACAATAGCTTAAATAACCTGCTAGAGAGAGAATTTTCCACTTAATAGACAATATATGAACTCAAGTTTCTTCAGAAAACCAGGGCTGTTATCCAGAGTGAATTAAGCCAGAAGAAAAAACAACAATACAGTATACTAACACATATATATGGAATTTAGAAAGATGGCAATGAGAACCCTGCATACGAGACAGCAAAAGGAACGCAGATGTATAGAACAGACTCGTGGACTCTGTGGAAGAGGGCAAGGGTGGGATGATATGGGAGAATGGCATTGAAACATGTTAATTATCATATGTGAAATCAATCGCCAGCCCAGGGCTGATGCTGGGAGCTGGTGCACCGAGATGTCCCAGGGGAGGGAATCGGGGGGTTCTGGAGGGGGAGCATATGTAAACCCATGGTGGTTTCATGTCATTGTATGGCAAAACCAACACAATAAAGTAAAGAAAATTTTTTAAAAAAAAGAATGAAAACCAGGGCTGTTTATATGCTATTGCTTCTTTTTTGAATCTTTATATTCCAAAATACACACACACACACACACATATATATATATATATATATATACACACACACACAAGGTTAGCACAAGAAATTGTGTGTATTTCTATATACATTTTTAAATCTCCTTGGAATATATCTCATACAGTGAATTACATTATTAATTATTCATATGCTAATAATATTTATTGACATGTGGATAATTAATCATGGATACTTTTGCAGGGATATTTTCCTAGCACAGCATTAAAATTTGTACACTAGCAAATTTAAATATCTCACATAATGCTTGCATATTACAAATTACTCCTTTGTTAGCCAGAGCTGTAAATATTCAATTAAAAATACTGTGTTGCCATCTTTTACTTTAATGTCCTCAAATACATTAATATATTCTGAAATATATTAGGGTATGAGAGCGAGTTCTATGATATTTTGTACATTACGATCAATTTCTTAAATAAAATCTCATTTTAAAACTTATGACTCATGTCATATATAATAAGTTAGCAATACAGATATAAATCAAGTGACTTTTATCAGCTTATCCCACACTCAAAGGTAAAAGATATCTTATTCTATAAGTAAATATTTATGCTGCTGCTGCTGCTAAGTCACTTCAGTCGTGTTTGACTCTGTGCGACCCCATAGATGACAGTCAATAGGCTCCCCCTGTCCCTGGGATTCTCCAGGCAAGAACATTGCAGTGGGTTGCCATTTCCTTCTCCAATGCATGAAAATGAAAAGGGAAAGTGAAGTCGCTCAGTCGTGTCTGATTCTTAGCGAAGCCATGGACTGCAGCCTACCGGGCTCCTCTGTCCATGGGATTTTCCAGGCAAGAGTATTGGAGTGGGGTGCAATTGCCTTCTCCAAAATATATATGAGGCATCCAGAAATACTTTCTTCACATTCACTATACTTTTGGTAACATTGTTTTACATGTTCTACACTAGATAAATAGGGATTCCCTGGTGGCTCAGATGGCAAAGCCTCTGCCGGCAATGTGGGAGACCCGGGTTTGATCCCTGGGTGGTAGGTTCCCCTGGAGAAGGAAATGGAAAGCCACTCCAGTCCTCTTGCCTAGAAAATTCCATGGATGGAGGAGCCTGGTGGGCTACAGTCCATAGTGTCGCAAAGAGTTGGACACAACTGAGCGACTTCACTCACTCACTCACACAAGATAACTATGGAACCACCATATATTACATAATATATATTTGCAAATATATTTGTTTTTAGGTTTTGAAAGTTTGATTAGCCACTATAAAATGGAGCAAGAATTTTGAATAAATCCATACAATCAAGCTATTCTTCTATTGGTCCCACTGCCACCACAATTTCTTATTTTCTGTCCATAACACATTTTCTATGTTAACCATTTCTTGAAAAACACACAAGCTTACCAAAAAAATTTCTGGTTGGTGACTTTCAAATCAAATTGGAAACATTTATGTGATACAAATGAATTGAAAATCAACTGAGGGAACAAGAGACATTTAACAAAAGATATACTCTGGAATTTCAAGCATACACATGAAATGGTCTAAAATGTTCTGGATCTGCCATATTCATGTAACAGATGACACTTGAACTGTCAGGTTTTGCCTTATCCTGAATTCCTTCCTGACTGAGTCATTTAAGAATCTCTGTGTTTACTCTTCATTCCCTTCCTCTGCATCTTCTAGCGTATAGAAATAAACAGAATTGGCTAACGTAAGTAGGCAACTCACCACAAGCAGAGTTGCCTTGCAAGTAGAGTATTTTTATTATCTTATGAGAACAAATGTTTTGATCAGGAGGTAGATCACCTGGAAATCTTTCCTTGAAATATTTCCAGGATGAGTTTAAAAAGAAACATGCCCTGCTCTGTACCCTCCAGTCATTGTCCTGCGTGGAAAAGATTTTAAAATGTCTTAAAAGATTACCTTATAAGAAATGCTTTATAATTTTAAAATGCATTTAAAATCACAGAAGCAATGAATTCTACACATCACACACAGTGTTATTACTTTACTAGAGACATACATAAGAAATACCTTTTTAATATATTAAATAAATATTAAATCACCATCTTAATAATAGGCCTATCAGATCTGAGTTGCTGCTTTGTTGTGTGTAAGCTGCTATTTATTGCTTTGATTGCTTTCCCAAAGATGATTGTCACATAAATGATAATAACATGTGGCTTTAGTTATAAGCAGCACACAAAAAATACTCATTATACAACATGAATACCTGCCATTACACTCTCTTAGGCTATTATTAGTGAATAGTCCCTAGTCACCAGAATAAGTTTCTACTCTTCACCATGGTGACAGCTTCAAATTGCGCATTCTCAGTAGGTGTCACGATAAAAGAAGCTTCTCATCACTGTGGCAGGATAATGTTTACTGCTTCACGGCAGGTAATGAAAAAAGGGTGCTTGGTCAAGACCTGCCCTTGCAGCTTGTCAGCTGTTCTATTTGAATATAGGGTGCTTTGGATCAGGCGCTGAGTATCACTAGGGCTTGGAGGACATAACTAACAAAAAAATCAATGGCCAGTTGTTTTTGAAATGTCAAGGAGAACTAAAGAAATATCTGAAATGTCAAAATGCGCTTGAAATAGGATATAATGAACCAAAGGCACTGAAGTAATTTAGGGGTTCATACACAAAAGCCCTGGAGCAGGGCGGAGGAAGTCCTTCAGTAATTTGTAGGTCTGTATTCTATAAACTACTGCAATTGGTTTGGTTCTAAAAAAGTTCTTAAGGACACGGAAAGGATATTGAAGAGGAGGAGCAGCAGTAATTTACAGAGGACTAATCAGTAGTCTGGAATAAGACAATAAAAAAAGTGATTAAGCCTGAAATCATAAAACTTCTAGAAAAAAACATAGTCAATAAGATCCTTGACATTGATCTTGGCAATGAGGTTTTTTTTTTTTTTTTCTTTTTTTCACCCAAAGCAAAGACAACAAAAACAAAAATAAGCAATGGGACTACCTCAAATTAAAAAGTTCCACAAAGTACAGAACAGGAAATTTGTTGAATAAGAAAAAATATTTGTAAATCAAAGGTCTGATAATGGATTAATATCCAAAATATGTAAGGAAATCATGCAACTTAATAGTCAGCCTCCTCACCAAATAATTTCATTTAAAAAATGGGCAGAGGATCTGAATAGATGTTTTTCTGAAGAAGATGTATGGATGGCCAAAAGGTTCATGAAAAGATGATCTGGTAATCAACATTAATCACCAGAGAAATGTAAATCAAAATCATAATGAAATATCATCTCACACCTATTATCCAAAAGACAAAAACTAACAAGTGCTGGTAAGAATGTGAAGGAAAAGAAACCCTGGTACACTCTTGATGGGAATGTAAACTTATGTAGATACTATGGAAAACAACATAGAGTTTCCTTAAAAAATTAAAAACAGGTCTACTGTATGATCCAGCAGTTTCATTTCTGGGTATTTATTTGAAGAAAATGAAAACATTAACTCCAAAAGATATATGCACACTCATGTTCACTGTAGCATTATTTGTAATAACCATGATATGGAAACAACCAAAGTGCCCATCAACAAATGAATGGGTAAAGGTATGTGTGTATATATACTCACACAATGAAACATTATTCAGCCACAAAAACTAATGAAATTTTGCCATTTGCAGCAACATGGCTAGAACTTGAAAGCATTGTGTAAAATTAAATAAGTCCCACAGAGAAAGTCAAATACTATATGATACAACCTATATGTGGAATCTGCTGCTGCTACTAAGTTGCTTCAGCCAAAAAGCAAGCTCATTGATAGAGAAATTGACGATTGCCAGAGATGGAGGTTAGGGAGAGGAAAAATAGGTGAAAGGAGGCCAAAGATATAAACTTTCAGTTATAAAATAAATAAGCCTCAGGGATGTAATATACAGCATAGCAACTATAGTTAAGGGTAGGAGTTTCATATTTGAAAACTTCTAAGAGAATAAATTTTTAAAGATCTAATTACCAGAACAAAAGTTCCATAACTTTATAGTGGTAAATCATAACTAGACTTATTGTGGTGATCATTTTGTAATACATAAAAGCATCAAATTATTATGTTACACACCTGCAACTAATATAACATGTGTCAATTTAAAATAAAGAAAAAATGTAGTCCTGAATTCTTCAACTCTTCTATCCAAGTCTCTTTGAAATGAAAGAAATAGAATTCCTTTCAACTGAGCCTAACTTAAAAGGAGATTCTAGGGCATGATTGAAGATATCACAGAATTCAAAGTAGAGACAGGTTTCCTGGGAACTGGAAAAGGAATGTTGCAAGACCAACTAAGGATTATGTTGGATAAGAAGGAGGTCCTGGTTCCCCCTTTGATTTTCTCAGTAAATCTGCTCCATTCTCCTAATCATTCAAGAGCTTCTCTGCCTGGTCAGCTGGCATGTATTTCAGCACTGTCATTCCAGCACAAAATCTACAGGTCTTCACAGGAACACACTAGCTGTTACGTGGCCACGGTATTTGAGTATAATCATTTTAATGGTAGATAATCTGATGAGTTTAGTGTAGTCTCCAAATGAGTCTCTCTTCAATCAGCTGAGGCAGGAGAGTGAAATCCTTCCATTGTCCCTAAGAATCAGCTGTGAGAAAGGAAACAGGAAGCATCTCCCTTGCAGGGTCCTACAGCTATAGCATTTGTTCATCATCCCAGGTGTTTCAACTCAGTGCCGGGCATCAGCTGAGTGTCAGACATTCACTCCTATAGCATTTTGTGTCAGGCACATGTCCCTGTTCAAGACAATTTTCCACAGATAAGATTCTTATACAGTTTGCTTCGACTTTCATTCTTGGGAATTATATGCATTGAAAGCCAAACCCAGATATGTATTTCCTATGACCATCAGAGCATCCAGCTAATCAAAAAAAAAAAAAAATTTTTTAATTTAAAAGCTCTTTTAATTAAGGAAATTCAAACCGAAATGCTACTGCTTGATAACCAGTGGGGTAATGGCCCAGCTTTTATGCATGGAAAGTCTTTTTACAAGACACTGAGGGAAGAACAGCTGACTTCTCAATGTTGGTGATGATGGTGCTAATATCACTATAAACTGGAGCAGAGCTTTTAAATCTTACTGATCGTATAATTATCCAAGGACTTTGTTGAAATGTAGATTTTGGTTTGGTAAGTCATGGCGGGGGGGACCCAGGATTCTGCATTTCTCACAAGCTCCTAGCTAAAGATGATGGTTTAGGGACCCCCTCCTTGAAAAGGACCCTTGTATAACAGATATTAATACTCTCAGCAGCATTTGGTAGAGTCCTCTGCAATAACGGAGGTGCTCTGTACCTGTGCCCACAGTTCTGTAGTCACAGGCTACGCGTAGCTACTGAGCACTTGAATTGTGGCTGGTGAGACCGAAAAACTGAATTTTAAAATTAATTTTACATTAACTTAGATGTAACTTTACGTAGTCCCATGTGGCTTGTGATGACTCTCCTGGGCAGTGTGTATCTTTTAAAAAGTAATGTATACCACATGTTTGTACCTGTACAAGTGTTTAACATTGTTTTGTGGTGTTTCATATTTTTCATAAGCGGAGGATAATAACAGAGTAGAGCAAAGGACTAGATAGCAAGTAGTCATTCACAGTGGTAGTTATCCTATTCACCAGTAATAGATAAAAAATGGAATCAAAAGGAAATTCCAACAGAAACCTAAGTATAAAACACCTAAGAATAAACATAACAATAAATATCTAAGATCTTTACAAGGGAAAAAGTAAACTATAGGACATAGACAAAGACCTAAATAAATGGAAAATATTAATGATCTCAATATTTTATGATGCCAGTGCTCTCCAAATTGTTCCATAAAGACAATGTAATCCCCTAAAATCCTAATAACATTTGGTATATGGTTTAACAAGCTTATTCAAGAATTCATAAGAAAGGCTATAAGTAACTTAGACAATTATGGAGGAAGGGGAAATTAAATGATCAGTAAACAGCTAATCAAAATTTAATAACAGCCTCAACTGACTAGAGATGCTCAGGTGTTTGAATTTGAAGCCTGGCTTCCCACATACATAGGTCCTTCCCAGACTTCCCTAAAAAGAGATTCCCAACAACATAAGAAATCCTGCTCATGCCAGATACTCAACTACAATTACCAATTTATTTTATTTCTTTTTTCCATTGGAAGTACTGTGCTTAGTCGCTCAATAGTGTCCGACTTTTTGTGATCCCATGGACTGCAGCCTGCCAGGCTCCTCTACCCATGGGATTCTCCAGGCAAGAATACTGGAGTGGATTGCCATGCTCTCCTCCAGGGGAGCTTCCCAACCCAGGGATTGAACCCAGCTCTCCTTCATCACAGGCAGTTTCTTTACCACCTGAGCCACCACGAAAGCCCAGCAAAAGCACTGATTTAATCTAAAACACAATAAACTTGGGATACCAGCTTCAGATGACAAGCTGAATTTTGTATCTAAATCCCAGTGGTTCCGCAGTGCCAGCAACAAGGAGAAAGGGCTTCATATAGCAATTTCCAAAACATTATAATATATTTATATCAACAATATAATTAGTTTCATTTTTCATCATCTGACTCCAGCCAGACACCACAAACAGGAGTGCATTTGTGTTTTCAACATTCTTTCAGTTATAAGGAATAACGAATGAATAAAAATAAATATAATCCACCTGACCTTTCTCTAAATTCTCAATTGTCCTCCCTAAGTAGTTGTATGTTCTAGATTCTGAAAATCTGTGTGAACTTTTTTTCTGTCATGAATTCATGAACCGATAGCTCTCTTCCTAAGTGAAGGACTCTAAATATCTTCTTCCTAGCCACCACATCTTAACCTGTCTTGCATATTTTCTATATGCCATTGGTTAATAATCACACTTAGCTAAAAAAAAATTTCTTTTCAATATAGAAATTTTTTTTTTAATATAGAATCTTTGGAATACAGAAACCAAAATTCCACTAAACTTGGGTGAAATGAAAAGTAAGGTTTCTGTGTGAAAGTAGATACTGAAAATAGTACAAAGTGTGGAAATGCCAGGACACTGAAAATTGAACTTAAAGAACAGGAGCTTGATTGGGAAGTGAGGAGCTCCCACCTTCCAACAGGGAGAGTCCCCATGGTGCCTGTCACCTCAGTCTGAGTTTATGTGCATTTGCTCCATTCTCTCCTCCCTCTTGAACTAGTTTACTTAGCTTTTTCACTTTGCGAATGGTGGACATCACTGTCCCGTGGTCTTTTAGATGAAATCTTTACTGCTGACTCTAATAACTGTGTCCTTAGCCTTAAGAACTAAAGGCGCAATGTGACTGTGAGACAAAACTGCTAGAAAACAAGTTTGCTCAAAACAGTCCCCAAATGGGCTCCTCTTATGTCACTTCTCCACTTTGAATCAATCTGGTATGATAAATCTTAAATCATTTTGGTTTTTAAAAGGGCTTAGAAACTTAAAGAAGGGTGATATAGAAGATATTTATTCAGAGAGTTCCTGAAAGTCACCACCAAAGACCAGAAGATGAGTGAACCCACATGTCAGAATAGCTCTTGATTTATTCACTTTTTTCACTCATTTATAAAATATTTCATTTGAATGAGAAATTCCACAGCTAGAAAAAAGTATTCAAAGCACTCAATCTAATCTCACCATGATCCACTCAAAAGTGTCTTTAAATAATGGAACTTTGTGATACTTTGTAGAAGGACATGGTTATCTATGTTTCCTCTGACAAGCTATCATTCACAAATCTAATTTCTTTGAACATAGATTTCATATGTTTACAATATATCATCTAAGCAAATACTTGAGTACATCCCTTCTCAGGTAACTTCCTGTCTAGTAGTATCATCCAAGCTAGATGCATCAAGCACATTTTATTTATTTGGTATACAACTTTGTTGCAGATGATAGAGGTCTGACCCTTATACTGGGACACTTTATTAATTTATAAAGTGGGCCTCTCTGTCTACTGGCTGGCTGTTTAAAAAAAAAAAAAGAAAATTTCTTTCTATTATAAGTTCTTGGTAAAATGCATTTAGCTGAGTTGAATTAGAAAATTCATACATTAAATTCTGCTATGATGTCTGTGATGGTTAATTTTATGTGCCAAGTTAATTGCATCATAGGGTGCCTAGATATTTGTAAACATAATTCTGGATGATGTGTCTGTGATGGTATTTCTGAATAATATTAGCATTAGGATTGATGAACTCAGTAAAGCAGATGGCCTTCCCCAAGTGGGTGGACACCATTCAATACAATGGGGCTTGAATAGAAAAAAAACATAAGAGGGAGTTCTGGGCCCTTCAGGTTCTGCCTGAATGACTGAGCTGGGACACTGGCTGTCTGTTGTCCTCAGACGAAGATTTCCATCATTAGTAATATGCATCCTTAGGCCTTTAGGCTCAGATTAAATTACAATACTGTTTTCCCAGGTCTCCAAATGGCAGATGGCATATCATGAGACTTCTTATCCTCTATAATTACTCAAGCTGACTTTAAAATAAACACACACACACACACACACACACACACACACACACACACACACACTTGTCCTATTGAATTATATTTCTCTGGAAAACTCTTAATACAATATTATTAAACACAAAATACAGCAGTAGTATGGAGAAATTAAAGCCAGAGTGTATTGTGAAGACTCTATGAGAAAGACAGTCTGGTCTTGCACCACTGGGGATGTGGATGGCTTCAAATGTGAGAAAAAGTAGAGAATGGGCCTTTCAGACATAGGTGATAATATAACTGCATATAAGTTGCATGTTTAGAGGACCCCAAATAGTCCAGTTTGTCAAAATGAAATAATATATGAAAAGGCTAGAGGGGTGTATGATGGGAGTATACACTGAAAGAAGAAGATAAAGTATCAGTCAATAAAGTTTTTAAAACTGTAATTGCAAAGAGTGTAAAAACAATTGCCATTCACTAGCTAACTACCGTATTAGTAATTATTTGCTATGGTGACTGGTATCTAAAGCTTCATTTAACCCTCAAATATGAGACTACAAGTACTATTATCCCTGCTTTGCAGATGGAGAGTCTGAGGGCCTCATGAGTAAATGGTAAATCTGGGATATTAACTCAGGTCAATCTAGTTTTAAAACACAGCAAATTTCTACAATTATATACAAGTAATTTGAATCAGTCTAGTTGAAAAATAATATTCTTACTTCATTTGCATTTTATTTTGTATTTTACTATGCACTTACCCCAAGAGAGCTTCTCAAATAGCCTGAGAAGGAAACAATTCATGATTTAATTTTTGTGAACTCTTAAAACAATGAACAACAACAAAATATCTTCAATATGAAGCCATATTACAAAAACACTCAACTAAAATTTTAGAGCTTAGGGGATAGGAAAGTGACCATTATGGTTTTTAGTGTATAATCTCCAGTAGCAGTTTGCAAAGGAATGAAACATAGCCTTCATTTATTGCATCCAACACTGAGACATCTTAGTGTGACATGGACAGGAAAGGTAGGTGAAGGGAAGGAACAGGAACATCCTTTGAGGACATGCCCGCAAAGCCTGTGCACGTGGATCTGTGCAGTTGGTACACAGACACCTGGACCACACACATCACCATTGCCTTCACCCAAGGATGTGACAGGAGGATAAGCAAAAAGAGACAGGAGCTGATGAAATAGGGCAATGAGTGAAAACATTCTGAGTTCAGGAAGATACATTGAGTTGCAGAAATTTTTTAAATGCACATGGCTTCTACTATGGCACCCCACTTTTTATAATTAAAAAAAATCAGCTTAGGTTATGAAACCATCTCATGCAGCATGAGATTGGAAGTACCCATCAGAATGGAATAAGTTGTCCAAAGTCTTCTCAGTAAAAATTCTCTTCTACTACTGGCTCAGAAAGAAAAGTCAAAGACTATGAGATTTGTAAATGAATGAAAGAACATCATTAAGAAACAGAAATAGTATTTTAGGGAATCATTTGTCTATTTATATGACATCACAATCAAATTTAGATTGTCATCATATAAGCATAGATTCATTGGGTTTGATTATCTTCCATTATAATCTAAGAATCATACTAATATATACATTTTCACTGTATTTTTAATATTAACATTCAATACTTAGCTTCTATGTTATATATAATTAACTCAAATTATAATAACTATCTTTCCATATCCCTCTTGTTTTAGTGGACATGTGTTGTGTTTTTTTTTTTTTTCAGCCCAGCATCTCTATTCTTTGAGAACCTTTTTCTCCCTACTTTTCTCTAATCCCAGAAGTGACCTTTCCTCTTATCTTGGATACAAGTTCTAACCAATGGTGACCTAATTAGAACATTTTTCACCTCGGTGACATCTTTTTGCTCCACATAGAGAATCAATACAGCATTTTTGTTGGAATGAGACTGCTGTGCTCTAATCCTGACTCTGGTGTCTCAACTCCCTCATGTGCAAAAAAAAAAGAAAGATAATAATAGTGCATCCCTCTCAGAGTTTTTACAAAATTAATTGAATTAATATTTTCAACACTTAGAAGAGTGTGTGGAATATAGTATGTGATATATAAATATTTGCTAAATAAATGCGCTTATTTAAAATCATGAGGAATTATTCAGTGTTCTCTCAAGACTGATGTGTGGACATGTGGAAAGAAACATGCTATTTTTCACTACAGGGCATCACAATAAATTAAAAAAGGGGTGTATTATTCCACTAAGACTACTATAACAATATACCACAAAATAGATGGCTTAAAAACAACACAAATATATCTGTCACATTTCTGGGGTCTGGAAATCAGATATCAGGGTGAGGACATGGTAAGGTTCTATGTCTGGTGAGGCCCACTTCCCAGTTCTTGTATATCTTTTTGTCATGTTCTCACATGGAGGAAGGGGTGAGGAGTTTTCTCACACAATTTTCTTTAGGGCACCAATCTCATGGATGAAGGCTCTGCTCTGATGACCCAGTCACATCCAACAGCCACAACCTCTTATTATCACCTTGTGTGCTAAGTCGCTTCAGTCATGTCCAACTATTTGTGACCCTATGGACCCTCCTGTGTCCATAGGATCCTCCAGGCAAAAATACTGAAGTGGGTTGCCATGCCCTCCTCCAGAGGATCTTACAGAGCCAAGGATTGAACCCATGCCTCTTAAGCCTCCTGTATTGGCAGGCAGGTTCATTACCACTAGGGCAACCTGGGAAGCCCTTTATCACTTTGAGGGTTCAGTAAATTCAACATGCTAGCTTGAGAGAGACACAAACATTCAACTATAGAGAGTTTAAGGAGTCAGCAAATTTCCTGGTTACCACATAAGGGAACTAAATGAAGTCAGCAACATAACTAGCAGCAGAACCAAACTTTGGAGACAGATAGAGACCCAAACATCATGTGAGTTCTTTTGTCCATCTGGAGCTAATGTCATTTAAGATTCCTCGGATACTGAAGCCAATAAATTCCTCTTTTTTTCTTTGCTAACTTTTTTTTTTTTTCAGATAAGTTTCTGTTACTTGCCACCAAAAGACTCCTGGCACATCTTGCCTCATGTAAGATTTTAATACATTTTTAAGGGAACTTCAGGAAGTTTACACTTAAAGAATCATCTCAACTTGTAACTGTCAAAAGAGAAACATCTGGCTTTTAGATGTTCAAATAAGTCTACCCCCTACCTACTTACATTCAGTATCTCATTTGGCTGAATATTATGCCACTTCAGTTTTTGAGAGCTAAATTTTATTACTTCTTAAATATTTATTGAGCAGGAATTAATTTCCTTGCACTAATTAGTTTGCTACCACGTTTTTTTGTCACCATAACTCAACTCACAATATGTTACTTTTAAAAAGTACTAACTGCCTAATGCCACTAGCAGTTTTACCACAGCAGACATCCAAGAAAATGAGTGATTTGATAAGGCTACATAAAGGTTAGCTAAAAGAACTTGAAATAATCAGTGTGAGTAATATAAATTTGTACTTGGGAAAGTGATCTTAGAATGATCTTAGAGAGATTTTTTTTTTAATCTAGCTTCTGTGGATGCCCTATTATAAAAAGAAGCAAGACATATTTAAAGGGTAAAACATTTAAGTCACAAAAATATAGGTTCAATTCCTGGCTCAAAAGGTTCCAGTTGGTTTTGGAAATGTACTTAACCTCTCTAACCTGTATATTATTCATTCCTAAAACTAGAAAATATAATGTCCACTATTCAAATCTGTAACATGGGCTGCATATTACATCAAATCATACAGCATCATGCTAGATACAGCAACAAAAAGAGTAACAAACATGTAAGCAAAATATATAAAGATTCTCAACACTACCACATTAGTCAATTACCAGTTAGACAAATATTACACTATAGACATTCTTGAGAAGAATTCATTTAAGGCAAGGAACTGGTTACTAAAAAACTGTGGAAAGGGCAAGAGATTCAAAGATTAGTGAAAGTTTTCAGGAGAAAAGGAAGTTTCAAGAATTTCAAAAAAGCACCATTGATAGTTCAGTTAATGCACCAAAGCAGGACTATCACTACTATCCTATTTGACTCCTTTCTGTTAATAGAAAAATGATTCTGCTTCAAGACACTATACTCTCAATCAGTATAATTAATGCAATATAAAGATTCTGTTAGAATAATAGCTTTTATTACATCTGTTCAGTTCAGTTCAGTTGCTCAGTCATGTCTGACTCTTTGTGACTCCTTGAACCACAGCACGCCAGACCTCCCTGTCCATCACCAACTCCCAGAATCCACCCAAACCCATGTCTATGAGTCGGTGATGCCATCTATCCATCTCATCCTCTGTCATCCCCTTCTCCTCCTGCCCTCAATCTTTCCCAGTATCAGGGTCTTTTCAACTGAGTCAGCTCTTTGCATATGGTGGCCAAAGGGTTGGAGTTTCAGCTTCAGCATCAGTCCTTCCAATGAACACCCAGGACTGATCTCCTTTACAATGGACTAGTTGGATCTCCTTGCAGTCCAAGGGACTCTCAAGAGTCTTCTCCAAACCTCAGTTCAAAAGCATCAATTCTGCACATCTGTTAAATCTACTTAATTACATCTGAAATTAAATTGTAATAAAATGGATTTCCATCTACAATATGAAGTTTGAACCCTTAGATGAAATGAAATGTCATTGTGCAATTGCACAACCTAAAGGCCTCTAACTGGCTTAACTATGTTCCTCTTGATGAGGCTCAAAATAAAATTTTACTTCTCTACTATTAACTAAAAGCTGTTACATGATATTAATCATGTCAAACACCAAGATAATCTATTTCCTCACTGTGTATGTGTTAATCACTCAGTCATGTTCGACTCTTTGCAGCTCCATGGACTGTAGCCTGCCAGGCTCCTTTATCCATAAGATTCTCCAGGAAAGAACACTGGAGTGGGTAGCCATTCCCTTTTCCAAGGGATCTTCTCCACTCAAGGATTGAAGCCAGGTCTCCTGCACTGCAGATTCTTTACAATCTGAGCCACCCGGGAAGCCATTTCCTCACTGCTTCATCCTAACTAGTAATAAAAGAATTTAGAATGGTTTTGCTTAAGATTCTAATTTTGAATTCTATATTTTGAATATATGAATTCACAGGATTCATGATTTTTTCTTTCACTCCTTTATTTTCCTATGTTGAGACCTGTGTTCTATTTTTCCCTTCATTAGATCTCATATTTAGAAAACTGAATATTTACATTATATATTCTCTGAATCCTTATATATCTGCACATATATATGTATATGCATATATATATGTACAGACCTAACAATGAAATGTTTTGTTGTCTGGTATTTGATTATTATATTTTCAATAATCTAAATGTGTTACAGATGTAAGCTCCAAGACTAGCTTTAATCATTTCTTCTGCCTTTTAAATTGTATTACTTTAGGGTGGAACTAGTATGATTTCTGTTATTTATAAAATTTAATGTTACTTCAGGATATAGCTTTTTATTTCTTTTCTAATCAATCTTGCCTAAGCTTTAGTGTACATTTTCACCTGCTTTCCCCAGTCTGCTAAATTTTTATTTTATTATATTTTAACTATTGCCTAAAACTCAATTCTTCCAATTTCACCTTCTGTAGCAAGTTATTTCCAAATTAACCCTTCTGGATCTTCAAATTCTCTCATCTTTTCCCTCACATTTCTGTCACTGTATTTTTCCTATGTGCTTTGAGATAATTATCCCACTTCTTCTCAAGACCACATATTCAAATTTCAAGAGTAAATACACTCATCATTTTATCTCCTGGGTTTTCTAATTTGAAAATAAAATTTTATGTTACAGAAAGCAATTTGTATATTATGTTCAAGTCTCTTTCTGTGGCTTTATAAAGTTTTGTTTATGTTATTATTTGCATTTAGCAACATCATTTCATTAAATCACATCTGTTAAGGTTATTCGGATAATATGTGAAATTCTCATTCCCTTTCTCCCTCTTTCCTTCACCCCACATTTTCTAGGTCCCACAGGTGAGTGCTGTACTTCCTCTAATGATAATCTGCCATTTTGTTTATTTTAGGGGAATAGGACCAACAATTGTGCTGGCCTACATGATGATAACATTGTTCAGTTCAGTTGCTCAGTCACGTTTGACTCCTTGAGACTCCATAGACTGCAGCACTCGAGGCTTCCCTGTCCACCACCAACTCTCAGAGCCTACTCAAACTCATGTCCATTGAGTCTGTGATTCCATCCAACCATCTCCTCCTCTGTCTTCCCCTCCTCCTCCCGCCTTCAAACTTTCCTAGCATCAGGGTCTTTTCAAAAGAGTCAGTTCTTCGCATCAGGTGGCCAAAGTATTGGAGTTTCAGCTTCAGCATCAATCCTTCCAATGAATACTCAGGATTAATATCCATTAAGATGGACTAGTTGGATCTCCTTGCAGTCCAAGGGACTCTGAAGAGTCTTCTCCAACACTTCAGTTCAAAAGCATCAGTTCTTCAGCACTTAGCTTTCTTTATAGTCCAATTCTCACATCCCTACTTGACTACTGGAAAAACCGTACTTTTGACTAGATTTACCTTTGTGGTCAAAGTAATGTCTCTGCTTTCTTACATGGTGTCTAGGTTGATCATAACTTTTTTCCAAGGAGCAACTTTTAATTTCATGGCTGCTGTCACCACCTGCAGTGATTTCGGAGCCCAAGAAAAAAAGTCTTTCATTGTTTCCCCATCTATTTGCCATGATGTGATGGGACCAGATGACGTGATCTTAGTTTTCTGAATGTTGAGCTTTAAGCCAACTTTTTCACTCCCCTCCTTCTCTTTCATCAAGAGGTTCTTTAGTTTTTCTTCACTTTCTGACATAAGGGTGGTGTCATCCACATATCTTAGGTTATTGATATTTCTTAGTATCATACGTATTTGGCTTCCCTGGTTGTTCAAACAGTAAAGAATCCACCTGCAATGCAGGAGACCCAAGTCAAATTCATAGGTCAGGAAGATGCCTTGGAGAAGAGAATGGCTACCCACTCTAGACATTCATGACATTGTACAGAAGGCAGTAATCAAAGCCATTCACAAGAAAAAGAACAGCAAAAAGTCAAAATGGTTGTCTGAGCAGGCCTTACAAACAGCTGAGAAAAAAAGAGAAGCTAAAGGAAAAAAAGAAGAGGGAAGATATACCCATTTAAATTCAGAGTTCCAAAGAATAGCAAGAAGAGATAACAAAGCCTTCCTCAGTGATCAATGCAAAGGTACAGAGGCAAACAATAGAATGGGGAAGACTAGAGAATTCTTCAAGAAAATTAGAGATACCAAGGGAACATTTCATGCAAAGATAGGTGCCATAAAGGACAGAAATGGTATGGACCATATTTCTGTTAAGAAGCAGAAGATATTAAGAAGAGGTGGAAAGAATACACAAAAGAACTATACAAAAAAGATCTTCATGACCCAGATAATCACAATGGTGTGCTCACTCACCTAGAGCCACACATCCTGGAATCTAAAGTCAAGTGGGCCTTAGGAAGCATCACCACAAACAAAGCTAATGGAGGGGATGGAATTCCAGCTGAGCTATTTCAAGTCCTAAAAGATGATATTTTTGAAGTGCTGCACTCAATATGCCAGAATATTTGGAAAACTCAGCAGTGGCCACAGGACTGGAAAAGGTTATTTTTCATTCCAATCCCAAAGAAAGGCAATGCAAAGGAAATTCAAACTACCACACAACTTCACTCATCTCACACGATAGCAAAGTAATGCTCAGACATCTCCTAGGCAGGCTTCAACAGTACATGAACCATGAACTTCCAGATGTTCAAACTGGATTTAGAAAAGGCAGAGGAACCAGAGATCAAATTACTGACATCCACTGGATCACAGAAAAAGTAAGAGAGTTTCATAAAAATATCTACTACTGCTGTATTGACTATGCCAAAGCCTTTGACTGGGTGTATCAAAATGAATTGTGGAAAATTCTTAAAGAGTTGGGAATACCAGACCACCTGACCTGCCTCCTGAGAAATCTGTATGCAGATCAAGAAGCAATAGTTAGAACTGGACATGAAACAAAGGACTGGTTCCTAACTGGGCAGGGAGTACATCAAGGCTGTATATTGTTACCCTGCTTATTTAACTTATATGCAGAGTACATCATGTTAAATGTCAGGCTGGATGAAACACAAGCTGGAATAAAGATTTCTGGGAGAAATATTAATAACCTCAAAAATGCAGATGACACCATCCTTATGGAAGAAAGTGAAGAGGAACTGTAGAGACTCTTGATGAAAGTGAAAGAAGAGAGTGAAAAAGCTGGCTTAAAACTCAACATTCAAAAAACTAAGATCAAGGCATCTGGTCCTATCACATCATAGCAAATAGATGGGGAAACAATGAAAACAGTGAGAGACTTTTTTTCCTTGGGCTCCAAAATCACTGCAGACAGTGAATGCAGCCATGATATTAAAAGACGCTTGCTCCTCAAGAAAAGCTATGACCAACCTAGACAGCATATTACATTGCCAACAAAGGTTCATATAACCAAAGCTATGGTTTTTCATTAGTCACATACAAGTATGAGAATTGGACCATAAAGAAGGCCGAACACTGAAGAACTGATGCTTTCCCATAGTGGTGTTGGAGAATACTCTTGAGAGTCCCTTGACTGTAAGAAGATCAAACCAGTCAATTGTAAAGGAAATCAGTCCTGATTATTCACTGGAAGGACTGATGCTGAAGCTTAAGCTCCAACACTTTTGCCACCCAATGTGATGCATGAACTCATTGGACCCTGGAGCTGGTAAAGATTGAAGGCAGGAGAAGAAGGCTGTGACAGAGGATGAGATGATTGGATGGTATCACAGATTTGATGGCCTTGAGTTTGAGCAGTTCTGGGCATTCGTGATGGACAGGGAAGCCTGGCATTCCACGCTCCATGGGGTCACAAAGAGTTGGACACAACTGAGGGACTGACCTGAACTGAACTCCAGAATGCTTCCCTGGAGAATTCCATGGACAGAGGAGCCTGGTGGACTATTCTTCATGGCAGTCTCCCCTCTTAGGTGTGTAGCAGCCTGTCAGGCATATTTTCAGGCTTAAGAAAAGATCAGGTTGTACCTTGGCACCTGACATCAATATCAAGAGATCCTCATCAGAAGTCTTGAATGTTGTTCTTGATTTTTATGGGCACTTGCATTTAAAAAATAAATTATTTTTTGTAATTGTGTGTGTTTGTTATTGATTGAGAGAGACTATTGAGAGAGACAGAGTCAAAAGAATGGAGTGATAATATTAAAATCTACTTCTTTTCCAATGTGGGGTGAACTGACAACTTTGGTGTATGATTGCTGGTCTCTAGTCAATGAGTCATATAATTCAGGGACTCCCTTCCCCTGAATTTTACAGCTTTCTTTTTATTATTTTTCTCCTCTGAAATTTTCTTCTCTTTTCCAATATGCTAACATCTTCTCTGTCAATCGGAAGGAAGGTGGCTTTTCAGATAGTGGTCTTCAGAACTGCTTCTGAATTGTGCTGCCTCACATTTTTCCTGGCATTTTACAGAATTCATTAAAACTTGGCTGCCTTCTTATGTCAATCCGATTCATATTTATAGACACAGCTTGTAGTCCTTTGCTAGATTAAATTGTATTTTAAATGAGAAAAATGTACAAAGGAAACAATTTCTGATTACGTACTCTGGAAACCATTGAGCCAAGATGACTACTTATTCTAAACCTATTGACCTAAGCTTGTTCTGTTAGGATGCTAGATAAAACAATAATAATAAGAAAGCTTATACTTTATTAGCTTATTTTGTTTTTAGTTTGTATTTATCTTGAATTTTTAAAGAATTACTTATTATTGTGCTAAATGATACATTTGTGAAAGACAAGCTTCTATTTCTGGTCACTAATCCTCTCTCAGGGGGCTTCCCCAGTGGCTCAGTGGTAAAGGATCCACTTGCAATGCAAGAGCTGCAAGAGATGTGGGCTTGATCCCTGGGTTGGGAAGATTCTCTGGAGGGTGAAATGGCAACACACTCCACTATTCTTGCCTGGATAATCCCCTGGATAGAGGAGCCTGGGGCCCTACAGTCCATGGGGCTGCAGAGAGTCAGACACAACTGAAGGAACTTAGCACACATGTGTGCAACTCTTCTCAAAATGGTAAACAACCAAAAGACTTTCAGAAATTCATAACTTTGGGAAGAATTACTTGAGGTTTTTTTCTAGATTGGAAATTATACTTTAAAGAGTTAATAAAGTAATCTATTTTTATGTCAAAATTTCCATATCACAATCTCACTTTACAAAATTTTAATTGGAGACTTTTAGATAAAAAAATTGAGGAAGTGATTGGCAAATGATGCCTATAAGTTTTCAAATATTAATTCAACTGTTTCTCCACAATCTGCTCCCACCCATTGAAATGAAAGGAGAAAGCTTCACACACTGCAAAACATCTCTCTAACTTCCATTAGAAAAATATTATTATCCTGTGCAAATACTGTGTAGCATTACTGCCCAGAGGCTAAGATTATTAAAACATTATTATAGAAAATCTGATGCTATGTTTATGACAGAGAGTATACAGATGTCAAGTGTAGTGGTGCTGGGTCTAAAAAGATTTTGAAAACTGTGTTTTTCACTTCTCTATTAGCATTAAAATGCTACAAAGAGAAAAAGGAATCTGACAGCTACATTATGGATTTATGCAAATTACTTACAACAAACCAAACAAAATAGCAGACACCTTTGTACAAGGGGAAAATGTTCCAAAGCAGATGTACTAGAATTATTTCATGACTGTCAAAAACCGTACCCTGGGAACTCATCCTCAAATTAATTTAGAATAATTTCCTCCAAATATAGAAGTCTTCATTCAGACTATCAATTTACAGTAGCCTTCTAAATGCCAAGAAATCTTTAATACACTGCCCATCTGATTATAGCACACAATTAACTGAAAAAAAACACCTTCCACAGTTTCAAGGACTTTTAGTATCAACAATTAACAATGTTAAAGTTTCAGTTGTTTTTTCCCTTCAATCATTATTTGGCTATCTTACATTCTGTGTATTAAAAGAAAAGTTAATATCTGTATCTATCTACTTCTAACTTATTGCCTTCCCTTTTAGAATGTCCTCATGATATTATACAGAATAAATTAGACCTCATTGATTTCCATTATAATCATAGCTATTGTGTAGTGTTCATTATTATGTTTGTCATTTGCTTTATTTTCTCTACGAGGTAAATAATGACAGTATTTCCAATTGTTTTTGAATAAATTCTGAATAAAGGGCAACATGCACTTTATTGGGCTTATTCTCAACTTCTTAAATCAATCTTTAAAATTTAATATAAACAAATTTTACTGTTACATTCAAGATGAAAATACTTTGACACAGAATTTTTAAGATTATATATAATATAACTGAAGGTTTCAATTTTCTATCAAATATAGTTAAAAAAATTTCCATTTAAAAACTCAACTTCTAAATCTTAAAAACAAATCAAATCTTAGAAAATTAAGTGTACAATTTTAAAAGGTCCTGTTAATATCCCTTAGTATATAAGGTTATCTGCTTATGTAAATAAGCCCATAGAAACTTCTCACAAAAAGTTTTGTAGAAAAAGTTATCATTTGCACTAATATAAAATAAAGAGGTATCATGTAAATTATTCTTCAGTAGTGAGAAATTTTGAGTAATGAATTAAGCTAGATACATGCAAACTAATTTGAATAAAAATGCTACAGCATTTATTTCATCATTATTAACTGCAACTGGTATTTCACTGTATATTCAATTATGGCTTTATTTGTAATAGTTGTTGGCAAACAATTTGATTTAAATAAATATTCACAAAAGACAATATACAAATCACTAAGAAATACACTTTCAAATGTTCAACACCAATAGTATCAAAGATGTTAAATAAAGACATAATCTTAATTTACTTTTATCTCATCAAAATAATAAATTATTGTAAATACCAATTTCCTGAAGTCAAACATTATAGTTGGTGAGTATGTACATTGTTAAAGATCTGGAAGACAGTAGGGCTGCCATATAAAATGCATCAAAACCCCTGGATGTGAGGGAGGTTTGGGGGAGAGTGGATACATGTATATGTATAGCTGGGTCCCTTCGCTGTTCACCTGAAACTATCATAGCATTGTTAATTGTCTATACCCGAACACAAAATAAAAGTTTATTAAAAAAACAATAAAGAAAAATAAAACATCATATGTAAAATAGATGGCCAGTGGGAATTTGTTGTGTGACATTGGGAGCTTAACACAGTGCTCTATGACAACTTAGTGGGGTGGGATTGAAAGGGAGATGCATGGGGGTTCAGGAGGAGAGGACATATGTATACCTGTGACTGATTCATGGTGATATGGGACAGAGGCTAGCACAATATTGTAAAGGAATTATCCTCCAATAAAAAAGAATAAAATAATAATAAATTTAAATATATATATATATATATACATATATATATATATATATATATATGTCAAGTGAAAGTCTCTCAGTCATGTCTGACTCTTTGTGACCCTATGGACTGTATAGTCCGTGGATTTCTCCAGGCCATAATACTGAAGTGGTAGTCTTTCCCTTCTTTGGGGGATTTTCCCAGGCCAGGGATTGAACCCAGGTTTCCTGCATTGCAGGCAGATTCTTTACCAGCTGAGCCACAAGGGAAGCCCAAGAATATTGGAGTGGGTAGCCTATCCCTTCTCCAGTGGATCTTCCCAATCCAGGAACTGAACCAGGTTCTCCTGCATTGCAGGCGGATTCTTTACCAAATGAGCTAAGAAAACCTTTTACAAAGTACCTATGCAGCAATTTCATTCCTAGGGATTTATCCCAAGAAAATAAATATATTTTTTTGCATTTTTGTATACTACAATAAAAATATGAAACTGCATTAAAAACCCACTGACAGATTTATTAAATAAACAATGCCTAAATTTGGAAACAGTATGCGTATTAAATATTATAAGTGAATATTTATCATTAAAGATGTTAATATATTAAAAATTAAATAGAAAACAATCAATAACAGAATAAAACTGAGAAGAAAGAGTTAACCGACCAGGCTTAACTGTTATTTTTTGAAAGAACTATTTATAAAGTTGTCTTTTGGCTAGCACGTGGAAACTTAGATATTAAGAAGGTTCCCAACACCATTAACTGAGAAGAGTGTTTCTGCATAGCTCAGCTATACCTGCTTTTCTTCTGGGAATCCAGAATTTGATTATATTCCAGGCAGAGGGTGCCTGCTAGATCATCACCCAATAAAACCCTGGGCACTGAGTCTCCTATGAAATTACCTGGTTGGTAACATTTCACATGTGCTGTCACACTCATTTTTGATGGAATTACGCATGTCCTTTGCAGTCCTTGAAGTTTGCAGCTAGTTTACCCAGAGTTACCTAGGTACCTCTTCCCTTTGCTGATTTTGCTTTTTATTCTTTCATCAAAATAAATCATTATGGCTATATGCTGAGATTGCAGACTCCTCCAAGTGAGAAATCAAACCTGGATGTAGTTGATGACCCTTGACACTGTCTTACCTGGAGAATTCCATGGACAGAGAAGCCTGGCAGGCTACTGTCCATGGGGTCGAAAGAGTCAGATATGACTTAGCGACTATATCAATAAGAAAAGAAAGAAAGTGAAGTCTCTCAGTCATGTCTGACTCTTTGCGACTCCATGGACTATAACCTACCAGGTTCCTCCGTCCACAGGATTTTCCAGGCAAAAGTACTGGAGTGGGTTGCCATTTCCTTCTCCAAGGGATCTTCCTGATCCAGGAATCAAACCCAGGTCTCCTGCATTGCAGACAGATGCTTTATTGTCTGAGCTCCAGCTGGTTTACTTGATTATATGGGAGAATGGCATTGAAACATGTTAATTATCATATGGGAAATGAATCGCCAGCCCAGGTTTGATGCATGATACAGGGTGCTCAGGGCTGGTGCACTGGGATGACCTAGAGGGATGGAATCGGGAGGGAAGTGGGAGGGGGGTTCTGGAAGTGGAACACATGTATGTCCATGGTGGATTCATGTCAATGTATGACAAAACCAACACGATAATGTAAAGAAAAAAATAAATAAAATAAAAGTAAAAAATAATATATATATATATATAATAGATATTTATAAATGAATTTATATGGGCTTCCCTGGTGGCTCAGATGGTAAAGAATCCACCTGCAATGCAGGAGACCTGGGTTCAGTCCCTGGGTTGGGAAGATACCCTGGAGAAGAAAACAGCTACCCACTAAAGTATTCTGGCCTGGAGAATTCCATAGCGGGCTATAGCCTATGAGGTCTCAAAGAGTTGGATATGACTGGGCGCCTTTCATTTCCACTGTCATAAATGAATAACAAAAAACAAACCAGCATGTTAAGAATATAAGCAGTAAACTATATGTGCATATATATATGATATATATATATATCTTTCTTTCTTAATATTAGTTATTAGTAGTGCTATCTTGTCTACAATGAGTTCTATAATTAATGACAAATAAATATCACAGTTACATAAATGATTGAATTATATTCCTTCTGTTCCTAAAACTAAGAAACCTAAACAAATGCAATATTTACAAAAGTTATAATCGGATATGATGAGACAGATTATTACCACTAAATGCACAGAAAGAATGTATACAATATTGATATCCTCACTGATTTAAAAATATTTTTATTTGCTAGGATATGTAAAAGTGTCCTACTGTTAGCTTGTTTCTCAGCACCTTCAGAAACCAAAAATATTAAATTTTGCAAAAGCCAATCTATTTTTGTGTTGAACATTAAAAAAAATTAATATGTGACATGGATTTGAACATTATAAGCTTCCTCCTGCATTAATTTTCTCAACAAGAGTAACTTCTATTGAGGTCTGAAGTTTATTGATTTATTTACTTGTTATTTACTCATCTTAATGTACTTATAGGAGATAATTTGAGAAAATCTTTAGGGAAAAATTAACAAATGGATACAAAAGTGAACAAATTTATAAAGACTGGTTAATTTGTTTCTAAAAGAAAATGCATGAATACAAAATCTTAAATAATGCTTTAAATCTATTTACAACCAACTCTTAATCTTATGATTATTAATTGCTAATTAACATCACCTAACAGTGAAATAGAATTTTTTCCACTTAAAGTGCATACACGTCTGTCGTAGAATCTAAATTTTTGCTCTTTGGCCAAGAATTCATAAACTTCAATGCACTTAAAAATTTCAGCTTCAAAATATTTTATGTTTATGGATCAGAAATATAGAATCTTGGACTTCCCTGTAGAGCTCATTGGTAAAGAATCTGCCTGCCAATGCAGGAAATACAGGTTCAATCCCTAAGCCAAGAAGATCCCACATGCCCTAGGGAAACTAAGCCCATGTGCCACAACTACTGAAGCCCACATGCCCAAGACACCAAGCTCTGCAACCAGAGAAGCCACTGCAATGAGAAGCCTGCACACCACAGGCAGACAGTAGCCCTCACTCACTGCAACTAGAGAAAAGCTCATTCATCAACAAAGACTCAGTATAGTCAAAAATAAATAAATAAAATTATTTTTAAAAAAGAATAGAGAACCTTGAAAATAGGTTTAAATTTATTATAATTTTGCATTTGGTACAAGAAAAGAGGATAATGTTCACACTCAGAGATACGAAAACAGCATGAATCTCAAAACTTTAAGAACTCAAGTGTTAAAAGTTCCCATTAATTTAGATATCTTTTATTGTAAAATAAAATATCACTTTTAATGTACATGATACTGCATATGTCATAAATCAGAAAGAGAAAATAGAAATCTCTAGTTAAGCATATTTTGCCATTTCTAAAAAATGTTAAATAAAATCTGCTCATATGTATCCTTCCAATCTAGAGGCTCACATTCTCTTTCAAATATATTTGTATCAATCTTGAATGAACCATGTTAGTCACTCAGACATGTCTGATTCTTATGTGACCCCATTATATAAACCACCAGTGGCTCAGACTGTAAAGTATCGGCCTGCAATGCAGGAGACTCAAGTTCAGTCCCTGGGTTGGGAAGATCTCCTAGAGAAAGCAATGGCTACCCACTCCAGTTTTCTTGCCTGGGAAACCCCATGGACAGAGGAGCCTGGTGGGCTAGGCAACAGTCCCAGGTTACAGGGTAGCAAAGAGCTGGACAAGACTGAGTAACTAACACTTTTGCTTTCACTTTCAATAAATCATATTGCATTTCAAAATGTAAGTTCTTGCCTGTTAAACTACAGTTCTGATCTGGTGTATAGTGAGAAGATTTTCATTGCTATCATTATTTATTAGCAATTTTGGGTTTTGAAATTTTGGTTTTGATGAGGCACATTGTGGAAAAACTGAAAAGAATGCTTTCGTTCTATGTTTTAAGGTAACTGAAGATTCCTACCCCTTCTTACTTAATGGAAATTTTCTGGGCCAATTTATTGTTTAAGGCCTTTGATGAAATCAAATGTTCTTCAGTGTTTGTTTATTAACTTTGGCTGCCACTGCAGGAACAATTTAGATTGCTTGAAGAATGTGCCCAAATAACGAGACTGATTGAGAGCTGAGTGAAATTAAAAACCCCATAAAAGTAAAAGGGAAATATATTTTTTAAACCTTTAGGCTTTTTCTTCCTTTTTTTTTTCACATTTTGAACTGTTATATATTGAATCCTCGTCTAGTCTTTAATTAGTTGGATTCTCATTTTATATGAGTAAACCACAGAATAAGGAACAAAGGCCAAATTTCTAAGAAATATTTATGCCTTCATATCATTGTTTTAATAGTGAAGTATTGAGCTTTATTCTAATACTAACTTACCAAATAGTTTTTGTTTCTTAAAAAAAAAGCTCACCATATATAAATTGCAAAAAAAATAATTTCATGACTTTTAGATAATTTACTCATTTTTGCATACTAAGTCACTTCAGTCATCTCTGACTCTTTGCAACCCGATGAACTGTAGCCCACCAGGCTCCTCCATTCATGGGATTCTCCAGGCAAGAATACTGGAATGGGTTGCCATGCCCTCCTCCAGGGGATCTTCCTGACCTAAAGCTCAAATCCATGTCTTTAAAAAAAAAAAAAAAAAGCCAGAAATGAACCAATGTAGGGCAAAGAACAATTTTCTAGACTTCATATTAAAGCCACAGTAACATAGGATGATGAAGGATAAGTAGAGAATTGGATGGAAGGATAACTGGACTTAACTGCTAGCCAAACTAATATTATTTTATCAAGTCTTGTATTCTGAAAACATGTTTAAAGGGACCATAGGAATAAATAAACAGCTGCTTGAGAATAGCATTTACATATCAAGTTTCCTGAACCAATATAATAAAATCGCTTTTCATCTCTCTTTTCATCACTTCTCCATCAAAAATACCTGCTCTGCATAAGGAATACATGTTTTGAACTGGCTGAAGTCTTTGGACAACTGTGTGTCTATGAAGAGAAGATTCCCCAGCAGTGTCAAGACTGTCTTCAGAATCTATGCCAAGCTTTGGGAGAGACTGACATGGGTACTGCATTTTTTTGATCTTGAGAAACACAGTAAGTGAGTGATTCTCCCCAGTCCACAAATTTGCATAATTATAAGTCAATTTGCATAAGTCAATTTAAAAGAAAATTGTTAGAACTGCTGATTAACACATGTAGCTTTTGAAACAAATATTATAAAATCTTAAGGACAGAACAACTTTTATGAAGAATTTTATGAAGGCAAATCTGTACTACAAATCAGGATTGCCAGTCCTTGAATAAAATTTCTTGTCTACATGAAACCACAGCTTGTTTCTAAGCTGAATTTTGGAGAGACTGAGCTTCTGAGATATATGCCAAGATTCCTATTTGACTTTCCAAGATAGATTATGGCATCAAAGCTTGTTGTCTTCCAAAAATATATATATACATATATATTATATATAATATATATGCATAATATATATGAACTGATACATATCAGTTAATATATATTATATATATAATATATATGTGCATAATATATTATATATATGTATGTATATATATATATATATATTTTTTTTTTATCAGTTCAGTTCACTCAGTCATGTCTGATTCTTTGTGACCCCATGGATTGTGACACACCAGGCTTCCCTGTCCATTACCAACACCTGGGGTTTGCTCAAACTCATGCCCATCAAGTCAGTGATGGAATACAACCATCTCATTCTCTATCATCCACTTTTCCTCCTGCTTTCAATCTTTCCCTGCATTAGTATCTTTTCTAAGAAGTCAGTTCTTTGCATCAGGTGGGCAAAGTATTGGAGTTTCAGCTTCAGCATCAGTCCTTCCAATGAATATTTAGGACTAATTTCCTTTATGATGGACTGTTTGGATCTTCTTGCAGTCCAAGGGACGCTCAAGAGTCTTCTCCAACATCACATTACAAAAGTATCAATTCTTTGGTGCTCAGCTTTCTTTATAGTCCAGCTGTCACATCCACACATGACTACTGGTAAAAGCATAGATTTGACTAGGCAGACCTTTGTTGTCAAAGTAATGTCTCTGCTTTTTAATATGCTGTCTAGTTGGATCATAGCTTTTCTTCCAAGAAACAAGTGTCTTTTAATTTCATGGCTGCAGTCACCATCTGCAGTGATTTTGGAGCCCCCAAAAATAAATCTCTCACTGTTTCTATTGTTTCCCCTTCTATTTGGAATGAAGTGATGGGACTGGATGCCATGATCTTAGTTTTTTGAATGTTGAGCTTTAAACCAGCTTTTTCACTCTCCTCTTTCACTTTCATCAAGAGGCTCTTTAGTTCTTCTTCACTTTCTGCTATAAGGATGGTGTCATCTGCATATCTGAGATTATTGATATTTCTCTTGGAAATCTTGATTCCAGCTTGTGTTTCATCCAGCCTGGCATCTAATATGATGTATTCTGCATATAAGTTAAATGAGCAGGGTGACAATATATAGCCTTGACGTACACCTTTCCTAATTTTGGAGCCATTCTGCTGTTTCATGTCTGGTTCTGACTGTTGCTTTTTGACCTGCATACAGATTTCTCAGGAGGCAGGTCAGGTGGTCTGGTATTCCCATCTCTTTAAGAATTTTCCAGTTTGTTTTGATCTACAGTCAAAGGCTTTAGTGTAATCAATAAAGCAGAAGTAGATGTTTTTCTGGTATCCTCTTGGCTTTTTGATGACACAACAGATGTTGGCAATTTGGCCTCCGGTTCCTCTGCCTTTTCTAAATCCAGCTTGAATAACTGGAAGTTCATGGTTCATAAATTGTTGAAGCCTGGTTTGGGGAATTTTGAGCACTATTTTGCTAGCGTGTGAAATAAGTGCAATTGTGTCATAGCATGAACTTTCCTTGCATTGCCTTTCTTTGGGATTGGAATGAATACTAACCTTTTCCAGTCCTATGGCTACTGCTGAGTTTTCCAAATTTGTTGGCATATTGAGTGTAGCACTTTCACAGCATCATCTTTTAGGATTTGAAATAGCTCAACCAGAATTCCATCATCTCCACTAGGTTTGTTCGTAGTGAATCTTCCTAAGGCCCACTTGACTTCACATTCCAGGATGTCCGGCTCTAGGTGAATGAGCACACCACTGTGGATATATGGGTCATGAAGATCCTTTTTGTATAGTTCTATATATTCTTATATTATAATATAATATAAGAATATATATTCTTAATATATTTTGCTTCTGTTAGTTCCATACCATATCTGTCCTTTATTTTGCACATCTTTGCATGAAATATTCTCTTGGTATCTCTAATTTTCTTTTCTGTTTTTTTTTTTAAATTTTCTTTACTTTATTGTGTTGGTTTTGCCATACAATGACATGAAACCACCATGGGTTTACATATGCTCCCCCTCCAGAACCCCCCTCCCTCCTCCCTCCCTCCTCCCTCCCCCTGGGACATCTCGGTGCACCAGCCCAGAGCATCAACCCTGGACTGGTGATTGATTTCACATATGATAATTAACATGTTTCAATGCCATTCTCCCATATCATCCCACCCTTGCCCTCTTCCCCAGAGTCCACGAGTCTGTTCTATACATCTGCGTTTCTTTTGCTGTCTCGCATGCAGGGTTCTCGTTACCATCTTTCTACATTCCATATATATGCGTTAGTATACTGTGTTGTTGTTATTCCTTCTGGCTTACTTCACTCTGGATAATAGGCTCCAGTTCCGTCCACCTGAGTAGAACTGATTCAAATCAATTTTTTTTAATGCTGAGTAATATTCCATTGTGTATATGTACCATAGCTTTCTTATCCATTCATCAGTTGATGGGCATCTAGGTTGCTTCCATGTCCTGGCTGTTGTAAACAATGCAGCAATGAACATTGGGGTACATGTGTCTCTTTCAATTCTGGTGTCCTCAGTGTGTATGCCCAGCAGTGGGATTGCTGGGTCATATGGCAGTTCTATTTGCAGAAGACATGAAAATGGCTAACAAACACATGAAAAGATGCTCAACATCACTCATTATCAGAGAAATGCAAATCAAAACCACAATGAGGTACCACTTTACACCAGTCAGAATGGCTGCAATCCAAAACTCTACAAGCAATAAATGCTGGAGAGGATGTGGAGAAAAGGGAACCCTCTTACACTGTTGGTGGGAATGCAAACTAGTACAGTCACTATGGAAAACAGTGTGGAGATTCCTTAAAAAACTGCAAATAGAACTGGTATCTCTAATTTTCTTGGAAAAAAATATATATGCATACATGAAAAAAATATTCCTAAACAAGATGAACCCTTCTGTCTGAACAAAGGAAGTGACTAGAAGAGTCTGGCATAAGTATTCACATAATCAGAAAAAACAACAACAACAAAAAACAAAAAACAAAACATGTGGCTATCCACTTGCATTGACAGCATAAGTATTGGTGTTTTTTACTGAACCGACAAGATTTTCTTTGGTCCAACATATTAATTTACATAATAATAGCAGTTATAATTATAAATATAAAAATCTAGAATATAAAGCTAGATGAGATCTAGCAACTCAAAATTCCCCTTCATTTATAACCAGAATCCTGGAAATCTTCCTTGACTTTTCCCTTTCTTTACTCTCCCTGATTAATCTCTCTTCTATAGCCATCTTGAATTTATGCACGTTTTCCCCACTCTTAACAGTATTACTTTGCTCTAGACTATCATAGTCTCATACCTCTTTTATAGCTCATACAAATAATTTCTTGCCCTGATTTTGTATTTGTCATGACACTTCACTTCCTTCACCACACTGGACTAACATTACTAAAAACATTATCAGCCTTCTCCATCCCCTTATGTGTATAAAGCAGCATAGAGTGTTATTTCCATAGTAACAGTGAGAAAAGTTGGATAAACCACAAGACTATAAGTTTGTTGTGTTCATCAGGAATCTGAGATCATAAGACAACTAGGTAATCTGAATTTTAAAGGGAAAGAACCCTCTAAGGAGAAATGGGACAACGGGGATAGTTAACATACAAGAGGCTAAGAAGAAATTGAACAATTTGCTAAAGATCAAAAGTGCATTAGCTTGTCAGTCTAGAATACCCTGGAGACCGAGACACAAGGGGAATTCTGCACATTTGTAAGATCTTTTCCTTGGATTCCCATTGGGTGTTCAGGTAGAAGATTAGCGGCAGTGGAAAAAAGACCAGAGAGCTCACATTATTGATGCAGGCGTATAGGAGATAATTAGCCCACATCAAGGTCATGACTGGTGGCAAGAGATAAACTTCTAGGGGAGGTATACCAGATCTACTACTCTTTTCCTTCCCTAACTAAGCTAATTTTTCCAATCATGTTAGACTTCTTTCAATTATCTGCATGGCCTATGTTATGTCTTATTTTAAGTCTTATTTTAAGTCTTCTGAAGATGTCATTCCCTCTACTTCATAAATTTCTACCTACTCTTTCTCCTGGATAATTTGCTTGCTGATTCTTTAAATATTCACTTAATTTTGACATACTTTACCTCAGTAAGTTTTCATTACCTGATTTCATCATTCCTATAAGAAGATGTAAATTCATGCCTTGGACACTTCATCTCTCATATTCTTTTCTACACTTTGCATGTTTAGTTTTACTGACTTTTTCTTCCAGACTCTAAGCTTCTTGAGAACAGGGAGCAACTCCATCTTATGCACATTTTTATTCATAGCACCTAACACAAAAAAACTGTTCAATACAAACTGTTGATTGATGAAACAGTCAATACAATTTTTGTGGGAAAATTACTTGCAGACATTTCAATCTGACATACTCTGTGTTCTTGTTGACTCATATGTCTAGCCCTGATTATTTTCTTTTCTTCATTACTTCTGGGTTGTTAAAGATTAATACATACTCTGCCAGATGTTCAAGCTGGTTTTAGAAAAGGCAGAGGAACCAGAGATCAAATTGCCAACATCCACTGGATCATCTAAAAAGCAAGAGAGTTCCAGAAAAATATCTATTTCTGCTTTATTGACTATGCCAAAGCCTTTGACTCTGTCGATCACAATAAACTGTGGAAAATACTGAAAGGGATGGAAATACCAGACCACCTGACCTGCCTCTTGAGAAACCTGTATGCATGTCAGGAAGCAATAGTTAGAACTGGACATGGAACAATGGACTGGTTCCAAATAGGAAAAGGAATACGTCAAGGCTGTATATTGTTACCTTGCTTATTTAACTTATATGCAGAGTACATCATGAGAAGCACTGGGTTGGATGAAGATTGCCAGGAGAAATAGCAATAACCTCAGATATGCAGACGACACCACCCTTATGGCAGAAAGTGAAGAACTAAAGAGCCTCTTGATGAAAGTGAAAGAGGAGAGGGAAAAAGTTGACTTAAAACTTAACATTCAGAAAACAATGATGGGCATCTGGTCCCATCACTTCATGACAAATAGATGGTAAAACAGTAGCTCACTTTAATTTGCGGGTCTCCAGAATCACTGCAGATGGTGATTGCAGCCATGAAATTAAAAGACACTTACTCCTTGAAGGAAAATTATGACCAATCTAGACAACATATTTAAAAGCAGAGACATTACTTTGCCAACAAAGGTTCATCTAGTCAAGGCTTTGGTTTTTCCAGTAGTCATGTATGGATGTGAGAGTTGGACTATAAAGAAAACTGAGGACCAAAGAATTGATGCTTTTGAACTGTGGTGTTGGAGAAGACTCTTGAGAGTCCCTTGGATTGCAAGAAGATCCAACCAATCCATCCTAAAGGAGATCAGTCCTGGGTATTCATTGGAAGGACTGATGTTGAAACTCAAACTCCAATATTTTGGCCACCTGATGCAAAGAGCTGACTCAATTGAAAAGACCCTGATGCTGGGAAAGATTGAAGCCAGGAGGAGAAGGGGATAACAGAGAATGAGATGGTTAGATGGCATCACTGGCTCCATGGACATGGGTTTGGGTAGACTCCGGGAGTTGGTGATGGACAGGGAGGCCTGGTGTGTGGTGGTTCATGGGGTTAAAGAGTCAGACACGACTGAGCAACTGAACTGAACTGAACTGTAATAGAAATGTGCTATTTTTACAATAAATAGCACCATAACAACTCCTCTGCAGACTTTAATTGCCCACCTAAATATCACGGAAATATGAAGCCTTGTTATCAACATCAGTATCCTTGCTTCCTATTAAGACTTTTCATTCACAATGTTATTAACGGCTTACATTGGAGGATACAAGCTAACAGTCAAGTGTTCAGGTTTGATGATACCTGTGACCAGGAAACACAAATTTCATAATAAATACAAGATATTACATTTGGAAAAGAAATTAACTATCAACATGAGGAACTGAAACAGCTGAATTTCATTTACCAACAGTTTTATCATAGTTAGTGAACTATATTCCTAAAATGAAATAGATTCTTTCCCTGAGAGATTCCTCAAAAAACACAAATCTAGTCCATACTCACTGCTTTTTAAAGACATAACATAATCTTCAAATTAGGGTCTGGAAAGAATGGGTGTGTGTATTTTCATACTTTTATTGTGAAATGTAACCCATTTTAAGAGAAAATTTATATATATTATATATAAACCATGTATTCCAATATCAATTTACTTATTTCTATAAGAAAATCTTCTAGTGAAAAAATTATGTCTTTTTCTACTTCTACTGAAAGTTAAGTCAATAAAATACAAATATTTTCCTCCTTTACTAGTTTAAAGATCACTGTTAATCTCAACTGTATTTCTCTTTCTGTTGCTACTGCACAACTTGACAAAAACAGAATATATCTACAATTCTAAGTACGTTTTGCTTCCCTGGTGGCTCAGACAGTAAGGAATCTGCCTGCAATGTGGAAGACCCAGGTTCAATTCCTGGGTCAGAAAGACTCTCTAGAGAAGGAAATGGCTACCCACTCCAGTATTCTTGCCTGGAGAGTCCCATGGACAGAGCAGCCTTGGGGGCTACAGTCCATGGAGTCACAAAGAGTTGGAAATGACTGAGCAAGTAACACTTTAACTTTCATTTCAAATGCCTTTTGCAGTAACCCTTTGATCATTCTCAGATGATGTCCTCATATTAGCGAGTATATTTAGAGGCTCTGTGAAATGCAGTATCAAAATAATCATTTAGAGCTCAGTTTTAAGTTAGAAGAATCTTTATTATTACTCAGAAAGCTTTTTGCTTCCTGCTTTCTTAGGTTTTTAGGAGGAATTCTACTAATAACAAAAATTAAAGTCTATCAATAGCTAAAGCAAAAGCTTGTCTTACAATAGTAGATCAATCTTCCAATTCACTGAAATCTACACTTGCTAATTACAAGTTACTTCTAATATCATTGATTGCTTGAATTTTTCAGTATTTCATTTGTAACTAAGTTGACATAAACATTACTACAGCCAAGATGGTTAATGGTAAAAGAGCAGCTGGTTGATACAATATTGGTCTAAACATGTCTCTATAGCCTTCTCACTAATCCTTGAATTCTGTTTTACAGTGGGGGCACACATGCTTTTTAGTTTATTACTATTTCATTTCACATTTATATTACAGCCTTGAGCTTGAAAGAATTCTTGCACTGACATTTATGGAGATTCAACTTACACTTTAAGTGTTGGGCAATATTATTTTCTTCAAAAGAATGTTTAGTTTCTTATCCCTCAAATTAATTATCACTAGAGAACAATTTTCAAGACATAAGGTCTTGTAGTTTTTTTTTTTTTTTTTAAGCTAACCACTTGTGTTTTTTTCTTTTTTTTCCTGCAAGAACCACATACTAGTCACATTAACTTTAAAAAATTTACTTACATTTCTGCAACTTATGTAACGAGAAACTGAGCAGTCTGAAATAGTGTATTCCTCAATTTATCTTAAGGTATTTGATAATACATGTAGTTTAATGTCTTGATGGCATTTTCTCTTTAAAAATAAAAAAGATAAATAGTAATTATATTATTAGCATTGGTTGAATTAAATAAAATACTAATCGAAAAGAAAATCAATGATAAAATTAGATCAGCTTTATAAAAATATATTCAATTTTTACAAAGCAACACCAATATAGTATTTTTATGACAATGATTTGCTTTTTAATTTGGCTTTGTGCTATACTTGACTGTTCTCTGGAACTTGAATATAGGCTTGTCTTTGACAATTACAAGGAAAATGTTTCAAGATTGTTGTTCTTCAAAGATGTTTTACAAAATATTCCTAGTTAAAACAAAAGAACAACCAAATTCATAGTAGAAATGACAGCCTGATATTCTATGCACATAACTTTATCTTCAATAACAGAATGAATCAGTCTATTTATTAATGTAGAGCATTTCTTCCCAATCTTAAAGGTCAGGTATATTCTTGTAAAGTAAAATTATGTCTTATGCTGAAGACATAATTGCTTCTTTAAATTAGAAGCAATAAAGTCTTTAAGAAAAAACGTGCTGATTGTTGAGAAAGTGATCAACTAAAAAGAAAATGTCAATGTAGACAAAATATTAAGGCTAAGTAGAGTAAAAGAAAGGCTGCAAAAGCATCTTCAATAGTTGCCAATGGAAATCTTCATGATTATGATTTGTGATACTGAGGCACATTATACTTCCCATAATGACACTTATACACCATAGGAGCCAATGCACTTAAAAGCAAAATGAAGCATTTAAGAGAGATATTCTTTGCTTTACTAGCAGGTATAAATAAGAATGAAACATTTAGGAGTTTATGAAATTCTTCTTTAAATAGAATCCATGATTATCCTTTTCTACCCTTTTCTACCCCTTTCTACCTCTTTAGTACCACTCATACCTAAATTCCTGGTACTTTAGAATAACTGTGTATTTAAAAGTAACATGAGAGTCCTCCACAGCAAATATCTATTCCTGAATCCAGAGACTTATCTTTCTTAGATAAATGTGCTTTATATAATTTATTCCATCTGTTTCATCATTTTATTAAAACTTCATTTTAATTTTTCATGGCACAACTTGAGAAGTACTATTATAACCTTCTCAAGACTATTTTCCCCTGTCATCACCACTTCATTAAGTTCAAGCAGGATTGGTTCCTTTGGTTGCACTGACTTTTCCAATCAAATATATAAGATTCAATCAGGTGGATCTATTCTGAGATTGGCCAGCTCATTGTAGATTTCTCAACTTGTCTGTATTATCTGTGACTCATTTATGAGATGGAGAAGGCAATGGCAACCCACTCCAGTCATCTTGCTTGGAAAATCCCATGGACAGAGGAGCCTGGTAGGCTGCTGTCTATGGGGTCACACAGAGTTCCACACGACTGAGCAACTTTGCTTTCACTTTTCACTTTCATGCATTGAAGAAGGAAATGGCAACCCACTCCAGTGTTCTTGCCTGGAGAATCCCAGGAACAGGGGAGCCCGATGGGCTGCCATCTATGGCATCGTACAGAGTCGGACACGACTGAAGCAACTTACCAGCAGCAGCAGCAGCATTTACAACAAACGAATTGTTAACTTTTTCCATTCTATGGACCAGAGAATACATGTGTCTCTAATGGCATTATAGGAATATAAAACCTTTTTGGTATATTTTGCACTGTTTTCACTTTAATGCATTTTCTAACCTTCTTTACAATATAAATTACATGGTACTCTTACAAGGGTTATGAATGACCTTGGGAAAACAGATAACAGAACTCTGACACTTTGAAGACTCCTCCAAATGTCAGTTTTTCAGAGTAAAATTATTATTAGACCATTTTTGAAAAGGAAATAACATAAAAAGTGTGCAAATAGTGTAAACAATTGCAAAAGGGGGTAAAACAAAGAAATAAATATTAAACATTTTAAATTTGTTATAATAAGTAGTCTTATTTTCTGAGCAGTCTTTCAATAGCACTATTGAAATCAGTATTTTAAATTCTTTGCCAAGGAGAATACATTTATAATTTTTTAATGTTTATTTAATTTTGATTTAACTTATTAAGTATCTACTCTATATGAGGAATTATATAATATAGTGTTACATAAAACACATAAGTAAATAAGTATAACTATTATCTGGTATATTGAACAGAATTTTTAAATTATTTTTAAAAAGTTTTCTTTAAACTGAAAATTCCATATTATATTTCTTTAAAAAGTCCTAATTCAGAGATAATTTTAATTGTACTCTAATAAACAGGAGCCAGTCATTTTTCTCTTTATATGACTATAATTCTTCAGTGTTCAGAAAATGTGGTATCTAAAAGTACCTAGACTTCTTAGATGCATTATATATAAATGAAAATAGACATATAAAGAAAATGAAATGATATAAAAACACTGAAGGGGAACACATGTATATGCATGGCAGATTCATGTCAATGTATGGCAAAACCAACACGATAATGTAAAGAAAAAAAACAAACACTGAAGTGAAATTCTCAAATTTTAAATAATTTTAACATATGGTAGGTTAAAAGTTACAGCAAACTCTACTTTTGAAAACAAATTTAAATAAACTTCAAATTCTGAATTTAGATAGTTTGTCACATAGATTCAAATGTAGTGTTGTGGTGAGAGATTTATCTTTATTACAATAGCAATAATAATAATTTAAGAGATAGCAAAGATAAATGGTACAATTGATCATTATTACAATAATACTGTAATATTACAATTATGGTAGGACAATGATTTCAAATCCAAGCATGCTGTAGTTCCAAGACTAAAGCAGATGGTATCATTAAAACTTGTTTGCAACCAGTACATATATATTCATATTCCAAACAATTTTTTCAAGTAAATTGGATAAAATAGTTATTTTTTTCAATAATTTATAAGTAGTCTATGTGGCAAATTACTCAGAGGTGACTATCTATTAACCACTGCTCTCCATATTCCTTGATTTCACTGAGAACAATGTATCAAGCTCCGGAAAACATAAAGATTACTTTGAGACATTCACACTCCTTTTCCTGCTATTTCAGAATTACCTGCTGCTCGGGTACCCAGTGGACTCAGTTTTAGGCAATAAGACTAAAGCAGACGTCTGACAAGAGATTTCTAGAAACGTTTCTCTTTCCTGCTAAATGATAACAACAGCTCTGACACTGACTTTTCTCCTCACGCCTGGAGATGGAACAGGCATCTTGAGGCAAGAAACAAAATGCCAGCCTATGATGATGATGTAATAGAAAGCCAGAAGAATGACTCCTTAAGCTATTTATCAATGCCAGCAACCAACCAACCTCCCTGAAGTTTTCCTACTATAAAAAATAAATGGGCTATCCACACTGGCTCAGCGGTAAAGATTCCGCTTACAATGCTGGAGTTGTGAGTTTCTTCATCCCTGGGAAGAAATGACAACCCATTCCAGTATTCTTGCTCGAAAATCACATAGACAGAGGAGCCTGGTGGTCTACAGTCCATAGGGTCACAAAGAGTGGAACACGACTGAGCACATATACATAAATAAGAAATAGATAAATGGTAAGTTTGTTAGACACATCTTAAATAGTGGTTCCTGATACTTGTAAGTAGATTAGATAAATATAATTTTTAGAATATATGAAAATGCAGTGCGTGTTAGTCACTCTGTCATGTCCAACTCTTTGTGACACCAAGGACTGTAGCCCACCAGGCTCCTCTGTCCATGGAATTCTGCAGGCAAGAATACTGGAGTGGGTTGCCATTTCCTTCTCCAGGGGATTTTCCAGACCCAGGGATGGAAGGAACCCAGGTCTCCTGCATTGGGGGGCAGGGGGAGATTCTTTTTGTCTGAACCACCAGGGAATCCCCAGTGATACTATGCAAAAACAAATAAGTCTATAACCACAGAAGATAAAATCAGTGAGAATCTAATATCAGTTAGCTGGACAGAAAACAGACATTTCAAGTGTTTTTATATGAATGAACAAGAAAATAAATGGTCCAAAATAAAAGTTTGTTCTTCATGAAACTATTGTCATCTTTGACAAGATTAAATCTATGATTTGCTTTAACTTGGAATAGATAGTCTTCAAACAAGGTGAAGAGTCACTTATATCTTTTCTGTGATAATGGCAATTTTGCATCTATACATAAATCTACCCACTCACTCCTCCACTTAAAAAAAAAACGATGCTGAAAAGAACTGAGAAGTAAATATAAAAACTAAACCCACTCAATGCTGTGAACCTTTATCTCATCATATGGTATTCTTCCCTTTAAATGTTATGAACTATAAGACCCCACAATTCACCTACAATCCCAACCTCATTCCCTCTCCATCAGTGTCTGTTAATTAAATCAGTTCCTTTTTATAAGTTAGTACCTATCAAAGTTACATTACAATTGCCTTTTCTCTTATTCTCTCTCTCTTTTAGCTTACTGGTTAATCTCTCCTCTTAACTAATGAAATAAAACCTACATCAAGGTATAGTTGAGAACTTTATGAAAACTGAAAGACATAAAAAGGTTCCCAAAATATTGGAGGCAATAAATAATAATGAATTAAGAAATGATGGAAGAAATAAAAATGATAAATAAGCATAGTCCTCACACTACCCAAGTGTCTAGTATAGAACAAAGATCAATGAATATGAAATAATTTTAAGAAAACACTCATATGTTCTTGCTGTCAGAATACTGCAAAATCATTTGCAGTTCAATGCAGGTGTTCTACAGAATCATTAGAGTTCATATTATAAACATACAGCTAATTTATTAGGACAATCACAATAATTTTTTATTATTCATACTATGCAAATATTGAGTTAGCAAAAAGTTTCATTTGGGTTTTTCCAAAAGATATAAGGAAAAAACTTGAATGACCTTTTTGGCAAATCCAATATATGAGAATAAGAAACTAATAAAATTGTGGCTTACTGTTCATAGAATAAAGTCTTATTTTGAATTAGTGAAAATACTACACTAATGTAAATAATACAGAGTATCTTTAACTTCTCCCAACTCTCAACCATCTTCACGCTTGTGCCATTAATTGCCAGTTTTCAACTAGAGATGAAACAACATTCTAAAACAATGAATGGAAAAGAGACCTCATGTAATAGGTTTTTAAATTAAAGAATTTTTAAGTTTCATTTTCTAATAATTTTACTACATACAAAATTACAAAAGTGTGATAAAAATTCAAACAAGAGAAGATACACAATGAAAATTGTCTTTCTCTCAGTTGAGAATATTTTCCTACTTGAGAGAGGCAACAGTCATCAAAAGAGTCTTATGAATCCTTCTTTTGTTTTTTTCTAAACACACACGAATAAATTATAAAAATATATAAATAAGTTCTTATATGTATTGAAGCAGACTTAAGGCTTTTTTATTCCATCTTTTTTGTGCTTACCCCATATAATTGGTTAGCCACATATTCTGGAGCTCTAACTCACTGTGAAATCTTCCACTCTATGGCTACAGTGTCTACTGATTATCATGTAGGGTATAACCAGATTTTGCTATATCAGCAAAGTTTTAATGAAGATGTACATGCATACATCTGTGAACATGGCAAAATAGATGCCAAGGAAATTTTCATAAATCTTGAAAAAAACCCACCATATTTGTTGTACCAGAGTATATTTTGCCAATAACATATGAGAAGAAAAAAAAAAAAAATCTTCCTACAACCTTTCTAAAAGTGGGAAATGTTATTTCATTATTGTCTTAATTTTCACTATTTAAAATATGAAATAGCTCAGTATGGGTGACTCCAAACATTTTTTAGTCTACTTATAAGCCCTTAGTATTTTTTATTCCATGTTTTTACAGTCTATATGTGCATTTTTTTCTTTTCCTCCTTCTCCCACTCCTCATTCCTTCCTTTTCATATATTTATTATTTACAGTACTGATTTGTAAGAATTATTTTGGCAAATTAGTCTTTTATCACAATCAATACAAATTATATGTAATTATTCCCTTTTATTTCTTGTCAACTGCTTTTGCTATGCAGAAAGATTTGAATTTTATGTAATAAAAGTTATCACCTTTTACCTCTTGACTTCCAGGCATTCTATGTTAAATAATATGATGAAATGATATCTTGACAAGTTTATAGTTTTCAAATCTCTTTTCTCACTGCCATGTCCAAGACCTTACTCCTAAAATAGGATCTTTTGAACAGAAATAGGAGAATAAAGATTAAAGTTTAAGGTTTCCAACAACCCTCCGCAAGAAAAACTGAGCTCTTCAGCATTAAAATGGAATAACCAAAGTGAAACTAGAGATCAGTCAGTCAGTTCAGTCGCTCAGTTGTGTCCCAATCTTTGCAAGCCCATGGATTGCAACACACCAGGCATACCTGTCCATCACCAACTCTCAGAGCCTACTCAAACTCATGTCCATTGCTTCAGTGATGACATCCAACCATCTCAACCTCTGTCATCCCCTTCTCCTCCCACCTTAAATCTCTCCCACTATCAGGGTCTTTTCCAATGAGTTGGTTCTTTGCATCAGGTGGCTAGAAACTAGAGATAGAACTATACAACTACAATAAATTCAAGAGTAAGTGAAAGGAGATAGAGATACTGCCTTCCCCAAAGTGGTCTTAAGGAGACACAGATGTTACAGCCTTCACAAAATTTAACTTAAAATAGATCACAGACCTAAATGTAAAATGTGAAACTATAAAATTCCTAGAAGACAACACAGGAGACAATCTAAGTGACTAAGTATGGGGATGCCTTTTTAGATACAACATCAAATACATGCCCTATGAAAGAAAAAAAATTGACAAGCTTACCAATTAAAACTAAGAGCTTCTGCAAAAGACAATACTGAGAGAATTAGAAGAAAAAAACACAGACTGGAAGAAACTATTTACAAAAGACATACCTGATGAAAGACTGTTATCTAAACCATATTATAAAACTCTTAAAACTCAATAGTAAGAAATCAAACAACTCAATTAAATAATAGGCCCAAGACCTTAACAGATACCTTGACTAAGAAGATACACAGATAGCAAATAAGCATGCAAGCAGATATTATATACCACAATTCATCAGGAAAATGTAAATTAAAACAAAAACAATGTAATACGTATGTAGTGTAGAAATACCACTACATATCTAATACAAATGGCCAAAATTCAGAGTACTAATAACACAAAATGTTGACAGAGGTGTGGAGCAATAGGAATTCTCATTCATTGCTGTTGGGAATGCAAAATGATACAGCCACTTGGAAGATAGTTTGGCAGTTTCCTATAAAAACTAAATATAATCTTGCTACATGATCCAGCAATCATGCTCCTCACTATTTACCCCAAGGAATTGAAAACTTATTCCACATACAAAGCTGCACATGGAAGTTTGTAGCAGCTTTATATTAAAATTTGGAAGCAAACAAGAGGTCAGTGGACTGAAACAACAGACTGGTTCAAAATTGGGAAAGGAGTATGTCAAGGCTGTATATTGTCACCCTGCTTCCTGAACTTCTATGAAGAGTAAATCAGGTGAAATGTGGGGCTAGATGAAGCTCAAGCTGGAATCAAGATTTCTGGTAAAAATATCAATAACCTCACATATGCAGATGACACCACCCTTACGGCAGAAAGCGAAGAGGAACTGAGGAGCCTCTTGATGAAAGTGAAAGAGGAGAGTGAAAAAGCTGGCTTAAAGCTCAACATTCAAAAAACAAAGATCTTGGCATCCGGTTCCATAACTTCATGGGAAATAGATGGGGAATGAATGAAAACAGTGAAAGACTTTATTTTCTTGGGCTCCCAAATCACTGTGGATGGTGAATATGACTAGGAAGTTAAAAGTTGCTTGCTCCTTGAAAGAAAGACTATGACAAACCTAGACAGCATATTAAAAAGCAAAGATATTAATCACTTTGCCAACAAAGATCCGTAGAGTCAAAGCTATGGCTTTTCCAGTAGTCAGGTACGGCTGTGAGAGTTGGACCATAAAGAAGACTGAACACCGAAGAACAGATGCCTTGGAACTGTGGTGTTGTAGAAGACTCTTGAGAGTCCCTTGGACAACAAGGAGATCAAACCAGTCAATCCTAAATGAAATTAACCCCGTATATTCATTGGAAGGACTGATGCTGAAGCTGAAGCTCCAATATTTTGGCCGCCTGATGTGAAGTGCATACTCATTGGAGAAGACCCTGATGCTGAGAAAGATATAAGGCAGGAGGAGAAGGGGATGGCAGAGAATGAGATAGTCGGATGACATCACCAATTCAATGGACATGAGTTTGGGCATATTCTGGGAGACAATGAAGGACAGGGAATCCTGGCATGCTGCAGTCCATAGGATCACAAAGGGTTGGACATGACTTAGTGATTGAACAACAACAAAGAGGTCTCTCAATAGGTGATAGCTATGCTGTAGTACATTCAGACAATGGAATGATTTCAGTGCTAAAAAGTAATGCACTATCAAGCCATGCAAAAATGTAAAGGAACCTTAAATGCATGTTGCTAAGTGAAAGAACCCAATTTGAAAATGCTACTTACTGTATTATCCCAGCTATATGACATTCTGGAAAAGGCAAAACTATGAAGACAATAAAAAGACCAGCGGTTGCCAGGGGATGGAGTAAGGGAGTATGGATAAATAGGCAGAAGAATTTTAAGGGCAATGAAAATACTTTGTATAATATTATAAAGATGAATATGTGTCATTATACATTTGCCAAAACCCATAAAATGTACAGCATCAGTAATGAATCCTAAAGTAAACTATGGACTTTGGGTGATTTTGATGTGTCAATGAAGATTTATTCTTAGTAAAAAAAAAAAAAAAAAATATATATATATATATATATATTTCTCACCATGCTGGTGAGAAATGTTGATATTATTAGAAGTAATACTAGGGTAGGAAGTATATTGAAAATCTCTGCGCTTTCCTTTCAATTTTATTTTGAACATAAAACTGCTCTAAAAAAACTAAGCCTTACAAAAAAGAAAAAAAATAAGAGAAAGGAAAAGGGGGAACTCAGAGAGACTGGGGCATGAGAAACTTGCAATCCATTCCTGCTGACTTTGAAGCTAAGGGGTCCAATAAGAGCCAAGAAAAACAAAGAGACCCTTGGTGAAAGCCAGCAAAGAAATAGAGACTTCAGTCCTACGACTACAAACAACTTAACTTTCTAATGAGCTAAATGGGTTTAACAGTGAATCCTTTTTTTACAGCCACCAGAAAAAAGCCCAGCCTAGCTAATACTGAAGCTTCATGAGAAAATTCAGAAAACTCAGTCACATCATTCCAAATTTGTGACTTAAAAAACTGAGAAAATAAGTAGGTATTGATATCAGCATCACATTTGTGTTAATTTGTTATTTAGTAATAAAAAACTAACATGCATTTCTTGCACACTAGTATAAAAATAATTTATACAATATATACACATACACTGTACACATAAATAATTCTTCCAATGTAATGATTTAACAATTCCTTGATGTCTTTTCTTTCAATTTATCTTGATCTCCACTTCACCTTTGCCACTGACATTCATGGTCATACTGCATGCAGTCATTATTAATATTATTTTGTTTTGTTTTGTTTTAAATCTGCATATACTTGGACCTGTACAGTTCAAATCTGTGCTGTTTCATGGTCAATTATGTTCTCCTTATAAAACCTTAAGTTCCTTGAGGAAGTATTACAATCACTCCTTAAAACACATCTTCAACTCATTTTCTCCTCTTTTGCTTCTCTGTACTCACTTAAATAAGAACCATGGGTTAAATGTGGTGTCTGCACCCAAGCATCTGAGCACTGCTGGAAATAAATACCACAGCAATGATGTTTTAAGATCCTGATCACTTGCCTCAATTGGTCCCTCAATGTTACCAGTAATTCCACTGGATTTCTTACTCCGGCCATTTTTACTCCCAAACTCTTCTATTCTAGACCAACAGACTTCTTTTTTTAATTTTTAAAGATGTTTTAAAAAAAATACAATGTATTTTTAATTCAAGTTTCACAAAACATTCCTAGTAAGTATTCAGTACTGCTAAACTACCCTGGGTTGTTGTTCTAAATTCAGAAGATACCACCATAGGACAAAACATCCTCATTTCTAATAATGTTAAACTTTATACCTATTCTCTCCAATCAGTCAATACCTTATTTCCTAGCATCCATCACTCAACTTCATCATCTAGGTAAATAGCAATTCCATTTATCTAGTTTTTCAAACCCAAATCCTCAGAGTCATCCTTGCTTCCCTTTTTTTTCAAACTCTACATTACATTTAACATCATGTCCTCTGAGTCTATCCTTAAAATATATCCAGAATTAGACTCTGTGGCCTTCCCTCTGCTGCTACACAGCTTATTCAAGACATTATCTCTTGTCCAGACTTTTGCAGACCTTCATCATGGTCTCTATTCCTCTGTCCTGGTCTACCTCCATCTATTCTTTTTATTTTTTTTTTCTTTTTCTTTTTATTTTTTTTCCCTCCCTTTTATTGTTTTTGTCATACAATGCCATGATATCACCATGGGTTTACATATGCTCCCCCTCCAGAAACCCCTCCCTCCTCCCTCCCTCCTCCCTCCCCCCTGGGAAATCTCGATGCACCAGCCCCGAGAATCAAACCTGGGCTGGTGATTGATTAGACATATGATAATTAACATGTTTCAATGCCATTCTCCCATATCATCCCACCCTTTCCCTCATTCACAGAGTCCACGAGTCTATTCTATACATCTGCGTTCCTTTTGCTGTCTCGCATGTTGGGTTCTCGTTACTGTCTTTCTAAATTCCATATATATGTGTTAATATACTGTATTGTTGTTTTTGCTTCTGGCTTACTTCACTCTGGACCTTTACACCAGTCAGAATGGCTGTAATCCAAAAATCTACAAGCAATAAATGCTGGAGAGGATGTGGAGAAAAGGGAACTCTCCTACACTGTTGGTGGGAATGTAAACTAGTACAGCCACTATGGAAAACAGTGTGGAGGTTCCTTAAAAAGCTGCAAATAGTCCTGCCATATGACCCAGCAATCCCACTGCTGGGCATATACACCGAGGAAACCAGAATTGAAAGAGCCACCTGTACCCCAATGTTCATCGCTGCATTGTTTACAATAGCCAGGACGTGGAAGCAACCTAGATGCCCATCAACTGATGAATGGATAAGAAAGCTGTGGTACATATACACAATGGAATATTACTCAGCATTAAAAAAAAATTCATTTGAATCAATTCTACTCAGATGGACCGAACTGGAGTCCATCTATTCTTTATACAGCAGCCAGAGTGAGTTCACTAAAATATCGGTCAAATCATTTCACTTCTTTGCTCAAACTTTTTTAATGACTTATTAGGCTCATATGCTGTATCACCTCCCTTTCCACCTCTGTTCCCATTCTCAGCTTATTTCCTCATCTTCTTCCTTCTCATTCTGCTTTAAGTCCAAGGTCGCATTTACTCCTTCTCAAATATGCTAAGCACAATTCTTCCTTGGGCTTGAGGCTTTGCATTTGCCCTTCTTTCCACTTGGGACTCCCTTCCTCCAAGATATTTACAAGGTTTCAAACTTCATCTACTATAGACTTTGTTCAAATGACACTGTGTAATAAAACTGTATTAAAGATGATAACTGTACAGGAGAAATACACCCCTGCATGTTCTCCTTTACTTATATGCTCACACTATTTCATCAAATGTGTTGAAGTTTTCACACATCTAGCAGTTCTCATGATATCAGCTGGCTGTTGTATGATTTAACGCAATTCTGGTACAGTTGCACAAGACTGCCCCTCCCTTACTTCAGATACCAATTGCAACTCCTAGGTTGTCACCTATACTTGTGCCCAATTAGCTATAAATCAAGATTCTCATGACACTCTCCCTTGAGTTTGATTATTTGGCAGAATGACTCATGGAATTCAAGAAAAAATAAATATTTATCAGTTTTTTATAAAAGTATGTGATTAAGGATACAGATGACCATCCAAAGAGAAAAGATGCGGAGCACGAAGCATGGGAGAAGGAACACAGAGGTTTCACATTCTCACCAGATAGCCCACATTCGGTATTCCATGTGTTCAGCAAAGCAGAAGCTCTCCAAATCCTATACTTTGGGGATTTTTACGAAGGCTTCATCACACAGGCATACTTGATCATTAACTCCATTTCTACTCTCTCTCCCTTCCTGGAAGATGGAGAGTAGGGCTGAAAGTCATGACTTGGTCCTTCTGGTGTTTAAGGAGCTATTTAGGGGTTCCCTGGTAGCTCAACTGGTAAAGAATCTGCCTGCAATGCAGGAGACCCTGGTTCAATTCCTGGGTCAAGAAGACCCTCTTGGAGAAGGGATAGGCTACCCACTCCAGTATTCTGGCCTGAAGAATTCCATGGACTGTATAGTCCATGGGGTCGCAAACAGTGGGACATGACTGAGTGACTTTCACAGGAGCTGTTTAGGAACTGTCTCATTAGAACAAAAGCTGCTCCTGTGACCCCAGAAATCTCATAGAATTTAGTAAGTATGTGTCAGGAACTGGGGTCAAAGACTAAATTTGAAAACAAAAGCAGTTCCTAGTTCCTAGTGCTCTTATCTCTTAGGAAACTAAGAGAGTTTTAGGCACTCTGCACTAAGAACTGAGGAGAGAGACCAATGTGTTTGTGTATGTGTGTATTTCACAGCAACATATTTTAACATTTGGTAAAACGAGTCTCCCTATACTTCTCTTCTTATATAATTGCATATGTTTATTTATGTGTATGGGCTTTAGAATACTATTGCTACTTTCACAGGTATTACAATGAGTCTCAAGATTAATTGATAAGTTAAAAATACAGTGTTCTCCAGTAAAAGAATAAAGCTTTACTCCTATATGTTCAAGTTATTTTATTATCCTTCAGTAAAATTTTATCTTTATAATCTCATAGGTTTGGTTGATGCCTTGTTCAGTTTATTTCGAGGTATTTCACTTTTGCAGCTCTGTCGCAAACTGGCTTATTCTTCTTACTTTATATTGTATTGTATACTATTGTATGGTCTGGCTAATAATAGCTATGAAAACTTTTGTTTGCTTTGTTTTAGTTCCACAGCCATTACCTTATGGATTTTTCTTATTGTAGTCACAAATATTTGAGTGTTAAGGTAAAGAATTATGTAATCTGTTATAGTATTTGCTGCTATTTCATATAAAATTTTAAACCTTGTTTCTTATTTCCTAACTTCATTGACTAGTACTTCAAGAAGAGTGTTAAATAAAGAAAGCAGTAGGATTCTTCCTGCTAATCACTGATTATAGTAGGAATTCCTCTGTGTTTAACAACTAACTTGATTGTGACCATGGTTGAGTACATAGTTTCATTATGTTAAGTTTAATATTCATTCCTATTTGATTAAGGGACATATTAGTATGATTAGACATGAATATAAAATTGTATATAACGACTTTTCAACATCTATGGCAGGAACACACATTGTTTTTCTACTTGAGCTTTTCATATGTTGAATTATATAAAGCTCCTAATATGAATCCATCTATACATTTAACCAACTTTATTTAATGGAAATATGTATTGCTTGGCTGAATTTTATATCCAAGTGTAAGTCTTAATTTAATAGATAATTTTGGGCTAAATTATATTTACTTCTTAATTTTTCTAATTTTAATTGTTTTATATGTTTTAAGTATTTTATTTAATCATCTCAATTTTCATTTTTTGTCTTTTTTTCTTGAATAGAAGAATATTTCTAAGCTGCTCTTAGTAAATATACTAATTAATTCTATAGTTTCCAACAAGGTATATAGCATTTCCTAAGCTCAATCAATATTATAAAGTTAATTTCCATATGAACTATTTGCCATGTAAATATTTATTGAAAGCCCTTGATGAAGATTCCTCTTAATAAGACACATTTTCTGATTTTAGGCAGCCTCCCCCACAGCTAACACAAGACTTATTCAGTGGACTCAAGAGCAGAAGGTCTACATTTTCCAAGACATGGAGGCCATGCCTGGGTTCAGAAACATGAATTAACCAGACCAACTTGGTCTGCAACCACTGCTGTCAGACTATTTTTGCCAGTAAATTTAACATATTTTGGGTCACCATATTTTAGGCACTAGCTAGATATTTTGGTGACATATGGATTACATATTGGCTGTGTGGCACTGGAGTGACCATGAGAGACACCCCAAGTCCAAGGGCAGAGAAGCCCCAGCAAGACATTAGGCACTTGAGTGGTGGCTGCATGGAACTGGAGGGGCTGTGAGGAGATACCCCACATCCAAAGACAAGGGAGAAGACGTAGCAAGATGGTAGGAGGGGCGAATTTGTATTTAGAATCAAACCTCATTCCTGCCAGAGATGCTCAGAGACCTCAAACATACCTTGTGTGCACCAGGACCCAGAGACCCCACAGAGACTGAGACAGAACTATGTTTGAGTGTCTCCTATGGAGGTATGGATCAGCAGTGGACTGCCTCTGGGGCACAGACATGGGTATGGCATAAGCCCTTTTGGAGGAAGTCGCCATTAACCCCACCATAGAGCTGTCAGAACGTACTCAGGACTGGGAAATAGACTCTTGTTGTGCACAAACAGAACCTTGTGTGCACCAGGACCCAGGAGAAAGGAGCAGTGACCTCATAAGAGACTGACACAGGAGTGTCCAGGAGTCTCTGGCAGAGGGGTGGGTCAGTGGTGGCCTGCTGCAGGGTTAGGGGCACTGAGTGTAGCAATACATGCATGGGACCTTTTGAAGAAGGTAGCCATTATCTTAATTACCTCCAGGATAGTTTGGCCCAGGTAAATAACGGAGGGAACACAGATCCACCCATCAACAGAAAATTAGATTAAAGATTTGTTGAGCATGGCCCACCCATCAGAATAAGACCCAGTTACCAGTCAATCAGTCTCTCCCATCAGTAAGCTTCCATAAGCCTCTTATCCTTTTCCATCAGAAGGCAGACAGAATGAAAACCACAATCACAGAAAACTAACCAATCTGATCACAAGGATCACAGGCTTGTCTAACTCAATCAAACCACACCCTGTAGGGCAACCCAAGACAGGTGGCTCATGGTAGAGTTCTGACAAAATGTGGTCCACTGGAGAACAGAATGGCAAACCACTTCAGTATTCTTCCCTTGAGAATTATGGAGAAGCTTTATACAGCCAGCAAAAACAAAACTGGGACCTGACTGTGGCTCAGACCATGAACTCTTTATTGTCAAATTCAGACTTAAATGGAAGAATGCAGGGAAAACCACTAGACCATTCAGGTATGACCTAAACCAAATCCCTTACGATTATACAATGGAAGTGAGAGATATATTCAAGGGATCAGATCTGATAGATGGAGTACCTGAAGAACTATGGGCAGAGGTTTGTGTACAGAGACAAGGATCAAGACCATCACCAAGTAAAAGAAATGTAAAAAAGCAAAATTGCTGTCTGAGGAGGCCTTACAAATAGCTGTGAATAGAAGAGAAGTGAAAAGCAAAGGAGAAAGGGAAAGATATGCCCATTTGAATGCAGAGTCCCAAAGAATAGCAAGGAGAGATAAGAAAACCATTTTCAGTGAACAGTGCAAAGAAATAAAGGGAAAGAATAGAATATGAAAGACTAGAGATCTGTTCAAGAAAATTTTAGACACCAAGGGAACATTTCATGCAAAGATGGGCACAATAAGGACAGAAATGTTATGGACCGAACAGAAGCAGAAGATATTAAAAAGATGTGGCAAAATACACAAAAGAATTACAAAAAAAAAATATCTTCATGGCCCAGATAATCATGTTGGTTTGATCACTCACCTAGAGCCATATATCCTGGAAGATGAAGTCAAGTGGGCCTTAGGAAGCATCGCTACAAACAAAGCTAGCGGAGGTCTAGGAATTCCAGTTGAGCTATTTCAAATCCTAAAAGATGATGCTGTGAAAGTGCTACACTCAATATGTCAGCAAATTTGGAAAACTCAGCAGTGGCTATAGGACTGGAAAATGTCAGTTTTCATTCCAATCTCAAAGAAAGGCAATGTCAAATAATGCTCAAACTACCACACAGTTGCACTCATCTTATACACTAGTAAAATAATGCTCAAAATTCTCCAAGCCAGGCTTCAACAGTACATGAATCTAATCTTTCAGATTTTCAAGTTGGCTTTAAAAAAGGCAGAGGAAGAGATTAAATTGCCAACATCTGTTGGGTCATCAAAAAAGCAAGAGAGTACCAGAAAAACGTCTATTTCTGCTTCATTGACTATGCCAAAGGCTTTGACTGTGTGGATTACAATAACCTGTGGAAAACTCTGAAAGAGATGGGAATACCAGACCACCTGACCTGCCTCTTGAGAAATCTGTATGCAGGTCAGAAAATACAGTTAGAACTGGACATGGAACAGGCTGGTTCCAAATAGGAAAAGGAGTACGACAAGGCTATATTATAACCCTGCTTATTTAACTTATATGCAGAGTACATCATGAGAAGTGCTGGGCTGTATGAAGCACAAGCTGGAATCTATATTGCCAGGAGAGATATCAATAACCTCAGATATGCAGATGATACCACCCTTATGGCAGAAAGTGAAGAAGACCTAAAGAGCATCTTGATGAAAGTGAAAAAGGAGAGTGAAAAAGTTGGCTTTAAGCTCAACATTCAGAAAACTAAGATCATGGCATCTGGTCCCATCAATTCATGGGAAATAGATGGGGAAACAGTGGAAACAGTGACAGACTTTATTTTTTAGGGCTCTAAAATCACTGCAGATGGTGACTGCAGCCATAAAATTTAAAAATGCTTGCTCCTTGGAGGAAAAGATATAACCAACATAGACAGCATATTAAAAAGCAGAGACATTACTTCGCCAATAAAGGTCCATCTAGTCAAAGCTATGGTTTTCCTGTAGCCGTGTATGAATGTGAGAGCTGGACTGTAAAGAAAGCTGAGTGCCGAAGAATCGATGCTTTTGAGCTGTGGTGTTGGAGAAGTCTCTTGAGAGTCCCTTGGACTGTAAGAAGATCCAACCAGTCCATCCTAAAGGAGATCAGCCCTGAATATTCATGGAAGGACTGCTGTTGAAGCTGAAACTCCAATTCTTTGGCCACCTCATGTGAACAACTGACTCTTTTGAAAAGACCCTGATGCTGGGAAAGATTGAGATCCAGAGGTAAAGGGGATGACAGAGGTGGGATGGTTGGATGGCATCACCAACTCTATGGATAATAATTTGTGTAAACTTTGGGAGTTGATGATGGATAGGGTGGCCTGGCATGTTGCAGTCCATTGGATCTCAAAGAGTCAGACATGACTGAGGGACTATACTGAATTGTTGGGTTACATGTCATCCCTCCCAAGGCAAATATATATATGTTTCTTTTCTCATTGGAATATAGACTTAGCCAGGATTTGTATTTGCTGCTCTTACTCATTATGCACCTATACACAAGATCCTCTCTCAACTCACTAGTGCTATGCTATCATGCAGAGTACTGCTTCTTTCTCTGACAGTCCATTTACACAGACATACAACAGTTTATAAGCTGATGAAAATCAGTTACAAAGACAACTACTGATAACATGCGACATATAATCCAAGAATACAACTTACACATAGTACTATTTTTTCACAAAAATGGAAGCCCTAAACTCATGAACCAAAATTTACTCCATCTCATTATGCAAATCTGATGATTCATTCAATTAAAAAAGTTTTTCCCTATGCAGACGTAGTGATTCCAGTACACAAGAGTGAAAAATTCTCTAAGAAAGTGCAAAACTACGTGCATATGACATACATCTGATTAATATTTCCTTTCTCTTCTAATAGTGTTACTAGTAGTTAACTCTGCAATTTAATTAATATATGGCTGAAAAGCATTGTTAGTGGGACAAATTTAAACTAGAATATAAATGGACATTACTTAGAGATCCTAAACTTAGAGATATTCACAGAAAACGTTCATAATTTGAATTGGTTCCCATTAAAAATGGTTTCAACAAATTTTGGATTATATAAAGAAAAGTTACAGTTCATTATATAGAAGTTTTTCTGTTTTTTTTAAAAGTAAAAATGTAGGGCAAGTATATATATACACACATATGTGCATGTTTTTAGAACATATTGATGTATACACACAGGGAAAAAGGTATAAATGTAATAGAAACTTGTTGCATCTGTTCACTCAGCATCCAAACAACCTTCCAAATAGATGAACCTCCATCCCTTTGTATGACTGATGACAGGCAGTAAGTCAAGAAAGCAAATAGTTTCTCTATGCCCTCCAGGTTTCCAAGATATGGAAACATGATCTAGAATCTTACCTTGAGGAGCAATGCACAGCCTGATATTAATCATGATGACAACTAAAAAGTCCACAGTATAGCAATGAGAAAGCCTTATTCCTGTAATGAAAGTTAAGAGGTAACAAGTGTCCTGTAGTAGAAGCAGCAACAATAGCATCATAACAGTTGTTTCTTGGCTACAAAGATTGTTCTGGCTCATGTTCATTATCTGCACTGGGTACCCCTGCACTGCCACAGATTGGTTAAGTTACCCACTTCTTTCCAATGAATTTCATTACTTGTGACCAAGATGTTGAGTTTAAAATAGTTATAAAGTGTTTTGGATGTTACATTCATTATGGCCCACAGCTGAGAGAGAGAGAGAGTTAAGAGCTAGAAACAGAGGTACAGATACAGATAGAAAGGGAGGGAGAACATGAGAGAAAAAGGAGAGCGAAGGGAGAGAACAAAAACTATTCAATACATGCTTCTACCTCTAAATCTAAAGGAAAAATCCCTGCAGTGCTAAAAACCATATAATTATTGAAAGTGAAAAAAGATGAGAAGAGAGAGAGGGAAGGAGGAAGGGAGGAAGAAAGTTAATTAGATTCATTTAATGTAAAGAAATAGGATAAGAGGAAAATTACATCCCCCAAAAAAGACTGGAATAAAAATTTTAAATCAAGTGAAAATTTTTTTAAAAAAGAAAAAGGAAAAAAATAACAAAACGGGGAAAATGTTACTAAAACCTAAGGTTGAAAGTGTCAAAGTGTCACTTGCTCAGTCATGTCCAACTCTCTGCAACCCCATGGACTGTAGCCTGGTAGGCTCCTTCATCCAAGGAATCCTCCAGGCAAAATTACTGGAGTGGGTAGCCGGTCCCTTTTCCAGGGGATCTTCTCAACCCAGTGATATAACCCAGGTCTCTCGCATTGCAGGCAAATTCTTTACTATCTGACCCACCTCTAAGGTTTTTTTGTTTTGTATTGTTTTGTTTTTAATGAACAAAATGGATACTTTCTGAAAAGAGTGATTAATGGTAAAAGAATAAAAGTTGTACATTAAAATGTTATGAGAAAATTTGATGTACAACTCAGAGAAAATAATGTTCAAATACTGAAAGAAATGGCTCATCTTCTAACAAAATATTTTGAATGAAAATGATGGTTTTTCAAGGTGAAAGAAAAAACCCCACAGATACATGACCATACATGCTGCTGCAGAATACATTCCTGGGGAATAGACCTTGTGCATCTGTGTGCATGGTGAAAGGAGCACAGGGTGGGCAAAGCCTTGCCTCATCTATGATGGAATCAACACCAAGTACAATGAAGACACTTCCGTGGACCCCATGGCTCATAAGAACATAGTATGCAATCACTGCTGGGGATGATGAGAAATCAGAGGAATTCTGAGTAGGAAAGCATTAAGACAACAGGTGTGCTCAATCTCTTCAAGGTGATGACACCAGCAATGCAGGGTGGAGAGGAAAAGGCTGCAACTACAAAGGGGGAGCACTATTGCTGGGGAGGGCAAACGTGAGAATAGTGATGGGGAGTCAGGGACACAAAGGAAGGACTTGGGCTTTGCAAGCAGAATTGATAGCAGTGGATTACATATGGGAAGGTGTAATTAAGGGATGTGAAGATTTCTAGAACTGACTCCAGGTTTAGGTCATGTGCAGCTGGGGGGCATGCACAATAAGGAGAATAGAAAGAAAAGAATAGAGTTACAGCAGATTGAGGGAAGGGCCTGTGAAATGAACAAAGGAACAAAGCTCATCTTGAACTCTGTTGCCGGAAATTAAAGGAGGCCTTTCTGAGCTGTTACCTTCTGTAGTATTTTCACAGTGATGTGTCTCGCAGTACAGACACACAAAGACAAACCAAAGAATCTGAACTTCAGTTCAGTTCAGTTGCTCAGCGGTGTCTGACTCTTTGTGACCCCATGGACTGCAGCACATCAGATTTTCCTATCCATCACCAACTCCTGGAGCTTACTCAAACTCATGTCCATTGAGTTGGTGATGCCATCCAACCATCTAATCCTCTTCCGACCCCTTCTCCTCCTGCCTTCAATCTTTCCCAGCATCAGGGTCTTTTCCAATGAGTCAACTCTTTGCATGAGGTGGCCAAAGTATTGGAGTTTCAGCTTCAACATCAGCCCTTCCAAAGAACACCCAGGACTGATCTCCTTTAGGATGGACTTGTTGGATCTCCTTGCAGTCCAAAGGACTCTCAAGAGTCTTCTCCAACACCACAGTTCAAAAGCATCAATTCTTCAGCGCTCAGCTTTCTTTATAGTCCAACTCTTACATTCATACATGACCCCTGGAAAAATCATAGCTTTGACTGGAGAAGGGAATGGCAAACCACTTCAGTATTCTTGCCTTGAGAACCCCATGAACAACATGAAAAGTGGAACTTGCCTACACAAAATATTACAAAACAGTTTAAAAATGCCAGTTTTTGCTGTGAAAAGTAACAGCTTGTATTTATTAGAATTAAGTTTATCTGAAAGCTACAGAAAACTAAAAATGAGGAATAACTTAAACAATGTAGAAATTTATTTACTTCCTGTATAACCAGACCAGTCTTCTCCTGGTTTAGCAATTTCACAATCACCCAGGACCACAGTTTCTTCTGTCTTGTATAATTAACCTTGATTACTTTCACTTCATGGTCCAAACTAACTATTTCATAGCCAGACAACGGGAAGACACATCTCTGTAAGTATACCTTTCAAAAGTTACGTACACCAGTTTCCCTTAATTCTGCTTCCCTAAAAGGGATAATATTGTTTATATTTGGGGCAGTCATGTGACTATCTAAAGCTAGAAGGCTCTGTTATGGTAGAAGAAATGAATATTGGATTTTGGGGGACAATCAGTTAACTGAAATAAAAAAGTTTTGCATTCTAATATGTACATAAATAATGCTATGCTTTGCTGGTGCAATACAAACTCCTCTGTAATGCTCTCTTTGCATGGAAGGGTTTATATCTAGATTTCTTGAGTTGACAGACTCACCTTATTCCTGTAACATAATAATAAATTAGTTTTTAACCTTCATGACTCCTTATTTGATACAAACTGTCACAGAAGCTTATGCTTTTGGGTTTCCTTGGCATCTTTTAGTTTTTATCTATTAATAATAGATGCGTCAAAGTCTTTTATTGCCTTTTGTGCTATATTGCAAATCTGAACAAAGAAATTGAGTTATCACCTATGTTTATTTCAAGGCAATAATGATATAAGTTTAATTAGATTTTCCTCATGTAAGAATGAGAGAAATATAACACATGAAACAGTTATATCCAGAAAAACATACCACATCTGAATTTTTTTCAACATATAAAATTTACAATTCAGAAAGAAGTTCCTTGCAAAGACAAAATAATTGCAATTCCTTCCTTTGAAAATAAAATCATAAGTAAGACTAGAAACAGCATTTAATTAAAATCAGAGATTTTCCGCAATAAAATTTCCAGGGAGAAAACATGTAACCCAGACACTCATTTTTAAAAACAGCTGCAGAAACTGCTTTCAACAATGAAGTTTCTTGGCTGGAGTGTGTGTGTGTGTGTGTGTGTGTGTGTGTGTGTGTGTGTGTATTCATTTATACATGCTGTCACTTCAGTCATGTCCAACTCTTTGTGACCATATGGACTGTAGCCTGCCAGGCTCCTCTGTCCATGGAATTCTCTAGCCAAGAATACTGGAGTGGGTTGTCATGCCTTCCTCCAGATCTTCCCAACCCAGGGATCAAACCCACATTTGCTATGGCTCCTGCACTGCAGGTGAATTCTTTTTATTTTTTTATTATTATTGTTTTTGCCATACATTGTCATGATATCACCATGGGTTTACATATGCTTCCCCTCCGGGTCCCCCCTCCCTCCTCCCTCCCCCCCGGGAAATCTCGCTGCACCAGTCCCGAGCATCAATCCTGGGCTGGCGATTGATTAGACACATGACAATTAACATGCTTCAATGCCCTTCTCCCATCTCATCCCACCCTTACCCTCATCCACAAAGTCCACAAGTCTATTCTATACATCTGCGTTCCTTTTGTTGTCTCCCATGTTGGGTTCTCATTACTGTCTTTCTAAATTCCATATATATGTGTTAATATACTGTATTGTTGTTTTTGCTTCTGGCTTACTTCACTCTGGATAATGGGCTCCAGTTTCGTCCATCTGAGTAGAATTGCTTCAAATGAATTTTTTTTTAATGCTGAGTAATATTCCATTGTGTATATATACCACAGCTTTCTTATCCATTCGTCAGTTGATGGGCATCTAGGTTGCTTCCATGTCCTGGCTATTGTAAACAATGCAGCGATGAACATTGGGGTGCACGTGGCTCTTTCAATTCTGGTTTCCTCGGTGTATATGCCCAGCAGTGGGATTGCCGGGTCATATGGCAGATCTATTTGCAGCTTTTTAAGGAACCTCCACACTGTTTTCCATAGTGCCTGTACTAGTTTGCATTCCCACCAACAGTGTAAGAGGGTTCCCTTTTCTCCACATCCTCTCCAGCATTTATTGCTTGTAGACTTTTGGATGGCAGCCATTCTGACTGGTGTAAAGTGGTACCTCATTGTAGTTTTTATTTGCATTTCTCTGATAATGAGTGATGTTGCAGGTGAATTCTTTACTGCTGAGCCACCAGGGAAGCCCATATACATGCATATGTGTATATATATGCGTATATGTATGTATATACATACACACAAAGAGAGAATCCAAAATGAAATAAGAATGAGACCAGGGGAAGGACAGGAAAAGAATTAGGGTCAACAGACCCTGTTTTCTATTTTGTATAGCACATAGTACCTAAATTCAATATCTCCACACTTGACTCATATAATCAATATATATGATCAACTCATATTATACTCATATAATCATTTTTTGTTACTCATGAGAATTGTCTTTTTTCCATGAGAATTGTTTTGACCTTTGAGAAGTCTTGCATTTTGTACATTGATACTGTGAAAAATGTTTACAGAAATATAGATGCCAATAGTTCCAACACTAAGAGCTAAACAGCTCCTAAAGTAGTAATTTTTTTTCAGTTGGTTGATGGCTATCTTATTTTTTTTGCTTTTGTTTTTTTTCTTTATTGTGTTGGTTTTGCCATACATTAACATGAATCCGCCATGGGTATACATATGCTCCCCCTCCAGAACCCCCTCCCTCCTCCCTCCCGATTCCCTCCCCCTGGGTTATCCCGGTGCACCAGCCCCAAGCATCAAACCTAAAGTAGTATTTTATAGATAACATATTTCATAGCTATAAAAATAGAAATTCAGAAAAAGATGTATATGCTAGATGATGAAGTAGAACAGAGAAACAATATAATGCAAACCATACATTTTAAAAGCTGAGATTAAGATGAAGAAAAAGAACAAAACTAGGTCATTTTTAGTGTTGTGGATGACCCTAGACTCTATCATATAGACTGAAAGAAATCAGAAGGAGAAATAAATACTGTATATTATGCACATAAATGGAATCTAGAAAAATGCTATTAATGAACCTATTTGCAGGGAAGGAATAGAGATGCAGATGTAGAGAATGAATTTGTGGACAAAGAGATGGAAAGGGGCAAGATGAATTGAGAGAACCACTGACATATATACACTATTATGTGTAAAATAGATAGCTAGTGGGAAGTTGCTGTATAGATAGGGAGCTCAACTGAGTTCTCTGTGATAATCAAGAAGGGGGAGATGTGGGTTTGGGAGGGAGGCAATATATGTATACATACAGCTGATTCACTTCACTGTACAGCAGAAACTAACATATTATACTCTAATTAAAAACAATTTTTAAAAGATGAAGAAAGTTTATTTTATGTTGAAATAGGCCATAAAAATAAATCATTTCAATAGCTTTAAACTTAAGTGTTCAATTTCTTTTTTTTTTTTAAGATTTTTTTTCAATAGATATATATGAGCATTTACTTGGAAGGGCCTCAAGAGCTATCTTCATTTTCTGGATCTTTAAAAAATTATTTTTATTTGTTTATTTTTTTGGAGTAAGTCCTAAGCTTTGATTAATAGTAATAAAATTAAATTATTCTGAACAAAACATGTCTATAAGTGATGGATAATAAAAACTTACATTTTGGGAGTAACAAAGAGTCATGACTCAATGGTTTAAACAAATAAGACATAATGCACTTGTATTCACATTGTGATTAGTTACTAGAAATGATAATTTACTAACATTTTCTCATGTCACAAAATGACTCCCTGATTTTGATGATGTTTGTGGAGATTACTCAAGAACCTTTACATTCATGGATTTAACATTTATAGTCTCAGCAGTTCCCAAGGGATGCAGTGATTCATAGCCTGTAGCAATTTAAATTCTTGCTGAAGTACCCATTTGTCTGTGTGTGTTAATTGTGAGCAAAAATTGCTCTAAAGCTAGAAATGTCCTGAGTTAAAATCATAAGAGGACCAAATTAAGTTTTCCAGGATCAATTCAATTTTATCTTTTTGTTTAACTTTAATTGTTTTAACCTTAAAGGGCCAATTTGGCAATGATTTTTGTGATGTTGCTTCACTGAACCAATAGATCTATGTAGCTGTATCATCTACACTAACATTTATTTATCCTTTTTAGATTCATGACTTAAGTAAACCATTCCACACAAGTGACAAGCAAATTGCATATTGTATATTGCTAATATTTCAGTTTCAAGCAATCTCTGGTTCAACAAATTCCATAGGCATATACAAATTGTGTGTTCTTTTAAAGTTAGGGCAAAAAAAAATTTTACTTGCATATTTTACTTAAATTACACGTGTAAATAAATAAAACATTACATTAAACTAGAAAAACAGCTATGAGGTCAAACATGATATTTCATGTACTCCAGAGACTAAGCAGCCTCCAAATTTAATAAGATGCAATGACACTAGAATCAGATTGTCTGGGTTTGAATTCTGGCTTCTCCATTTACCCTTGTGACTTCAGGCAAGTAGTTTACCCTTTCTGTGCTTGCATCTTCTCGACTGTAACAGTAAGAACCTCGTAAGTTTGTATTGTAAGAATTAAATCAGATAACACCTAGCAGAGTACTTGGCACATTCTAAGGCTTCAGTAAATTTTAACTTTGCTGATACCGACTCTTGGGCTGGGGGTCTATTTTGAGAGAGTGGGTTAATTAGGTTCTTAAGAGACTTAATTAATTTCCCAGAATATATCTCAGCACAGTATGAAGTTTTTTTTTTTTCTCAGTTACAATACAATCACATTCATTCAACTGATAGGCATTTATTTTCCCCTTTCTATGAAAGTGAAAATGAAAGTCTCTCAGTTATGTCCAACTCTTTGTGACCCCATGGACTGTATAATCCATGGAATTCTCCAGGCCAGAATACAGGAGTAGGTAGCCTTTCCCTTCTCTAGGGAAATCTTCCCAACCCAGGGATTGAACCCAAGTCTCCTGCATTGCACGCAGATTGTTTACCAGCTGAGCCACAAGTAAAGCCCAAGCATACTGGAGTAGGTAGACTTTCTATTCTTCAGTTGATGTTCCTGACCCAGGAATTGAACTGGGGTCTCCTGCATTGCAGGCAGATTCTTTGCCAACTGAGCTATGAGGGAAGCCCTATAAATAGGTCAATAAGAAAAATATGTTTAGAACAGTTATAGCCAGAAAAAGAGGAAAGAAACAGAGATAGACAGAAGAGAGTGAAATAGAAACAGTGATAGCTAATAGGACATTAGATAGGTGTATTACTAGGTAAGTAGGTAGGTAGATAAAATAGATGGATGCATGGATGAATGAGGGGAAAGAGAGGTGATACACTGATGATATAGTTTATGCTAATATTTCAGTTAAAAGGGGACTGCAAATTTTATGGGGAAAAGGCTCTGAGAATTTTGAAAAAAAAAGGCTAATTTAATAAAAATCAGTTCAGTTCAGTTCAGTCACTCAGTCGTGTCCAACTCCTTGCGACACCATGAACTGCAGCACGACAGGCCTCCCTGTCCGTCATCAATTCCTGGAGTCTACCCAAACCCATGTCTATTGAATTGGTGATGCCATCCAGCCGTCCCATCCTCTGTCATCCCCTTCTCCTCCTGCCCCCAATCCTTCCCAGCATCAGGGTCTTTTCCAATGAGTCAACTCTTCCCATGAGGTAGCCAAAGTACTGGAGTTTCAGCTTCAACATCAATCCCTCCAATGAACACCCAGGACTGATCTCCTTTAGGATGGACTGGTTGGATCTCCTTGCAGTCCAAGGGACCCTCAAAAGTCTTCTCCAACACCACAGTTCAAAAGCATCAATTCTTCAGCACTCAGCCTTATTCACTGTCCAACTCTCACATCCATATATGACTACTGGAAATACCATAGCCTTGACTAGACGGACCTTTGGTGGCAAAGTAACCTCCCTGCTTCTCAATATGCTACCTAGGTTGGCCATAACTTTCCTTCCAAGGAGTAAGTGTCTTTTGATATCATGGCACAATCGCCATCCACAGTGATTTTGGAGCCCGAAAATAAAGTCTGACACTGTTTCCACTGTTTCCCCATCTATTTCCCATGATGTGATGGTACAAGATACCATGATCTTAGTTTTCTTAATGTCGAGCCTTAAGCCAACTTTTTCACTCTCCTCTTTCACTTTCATCAAGAGGCTTTTTAGTTTCTCCTCACTTTCTGCCATAAGGGTGATGTCATCTGCATATCTGAGGTTATTGATATTTCTGCCAGCAATCTTGATTCCAGCTCGTGCTTCCTCCAGCCTAGAGTTTCTCATGACGTACTCTGCATATAAGTTAAATAAGCAGGTTGACAATATACAGCCTTGACGTACTCCTTTTCCTATTTGGAGCCAGTCTGTTGTTCCATGTCGAGTTCTAACTATTGCTTCCTGACTTGCATACAGGTTTCTCGAGAGACAGATCAGATGGTCTGGTATTCCCATTTCTTTAAGAATTTTTCACAGTTTATTGTAATCCACACAGTCAAAGGCTTTGACATAGTCAATAAAGCAGAAGTAGATGTTTTTCTGGAACTCTCTTCCTTTTTCGATAATCCAGTGGATGTTGGCAATTTGATCTCTGGTTCCTCTGCCTTTTCTAAAACCACCTTGAACATCTGGAAGTTCACAGTTCATCTATTGCTGAAGCCAGGCTTGGAGAATTTTGAGTATTACTTTACTAGTGTGTGAGATGAGTGCAATTGTGTGATATTTTGAGCAATCTTTGGCATTGCCTTTCTTTGGGATAGGAATGAAAACTGAACTTTTCCAGTCCTGTGGCCATTGCTGAGTTTTCCAAATTTGTTGGCATATTGAGTACAGCACTTTCACAGCATCATCTTTTAGGATTTGAAATAGCTCAACTGGAATTCCATCACCTCCACTAGCTTTGTTTGTAGGGATGCTTTCTAAGGCCCACTTAACTTCACATTCCAGTATAGTAATGATATATTTAAAATTTGCCCCCAAATTAAAATGCTTAATGTGGAAACTTGTTATGTATACCCAAGGTAACAGACCATACAGTTTACAAACCTATTTCAGTTTCCAGTTTGCACAATATTACCATATGGTATTAATTGCCTAATTATAGTGGCTCTGCACTTTGAAATTTAAACAGATATGATTTAATATATTATTCCTTCAACTATAGAAAATGAAATTCAGTGTGGGAAATCTCTCTCCATGTCCCTCTCTCCTTTCTTCATTTCCTTCTTTTATTCATTAATTACTTCTGTGTACAACCGCTCTTTAATAGTAGCCCATTAGCACCTGAAAAACAGTTTGAAATCGTAGTCATTCAAAAAGTGATACTTCTTTATTCATAGGACTCTCAACTCTTTGAGAAAACTACAAATAGTATTATTTTAAACTTTAAAAATAGACTTGAACAAAAGGAACTCTACTCAATACTCTATAATGACTTATATGGGAATAGAATCTGAAAAAAGAGTGGCTATATGTATAACTGATTCACTTTGCTATATAGAAGAAACTAACAACACTGTTAGTAAGGCTTCCCTAGTGGCTCAGAATCCACCTGCAATTCAGGAGACCAGGGTTTGATCCTGGGTTGGAAAGATCCCCTGGAGAAGGAAATGGCTACCCACTCCAGTATTCTTCCCTGGAAATTTCCATGGACAGAGGAGCCTGGTGGGCTACAGTCCATGGGCTGCAAAGAGTTGGATACAACCAAATGACTAACTCTTTCACTTTTCACTTTCAACAGCATCGTAATCAACTATACTACAATAAAAATTGAAAAAAGAAAAAAAAAATAGAATTGTAGATAAATATCCCATAGGAATCAAAATACAAAGTTCAGTTCAGTCACTCAGTTGTGTCCGAGCCTTTGCGGCCCCATGAATCACAGCACGCCAGACCTCCCTGTCCATCACCAACTCCCGGAGTCCATCACCCAAACCCATGTCCATCGAATTGGTGATGCCATTCAGCCATCCCATTCTCTGTTGTCCCCATCTCCCCCTGCCTCCAATCCTTCCCAGCATCAGGGTCTTTTCCAATGAGTCAACTCTTCGCATAAGGTGGCCAAAGTATTGGAGTTTCAGCTTCAACATCAGTCCTTCCAAAGAACACCCAGGACTGATCTCCTTTAGGATGGACTGGTTGGATCTCCTTGCAGTCCAAGGGACTCTCAAGAGTCTTCTCCAACACCACAGCTCAAAAGCATTAATTCTTCGGTACTCAGCTTTCTTTACAGTCCAACTCTCACATCCATACATGACCACTGGAAAAACCACACCCTTGACTAGATAGACCTTTGGTGGCAAAGTAACGTCTCTGCTTTTCAATATGCTATCTAGGTTGGTCATAACTTTCCTTCCAAGGAGTAAGCGCCTTTCAATTTCAAGGCTGCAATCACCATCTGCAATGATTTTGGAGCCCCCAAAAATAAAGTCTGACACTGTTTTCCCATCTATTTCCCATGAACTGATGGGCCCAGATTGCATGATCTTAGCTTTCTGAATGTTGAGCGTTAAGCCAACTTTTTCACTCTCCTCTTTCACTTTCATCAAAAGGCTTTTAAGCTCCTCTTCACTTTCTGCCATAAGAGTGGTGTCATCTGAATATCTGAGGTGACTTATATTTCTCCCGGCAATCTTGATTCCAGCTTGTGCTTCCTCCAGCCCAGCGTTTCTCATGATGTATTCTGCATATAAGTTAAATAAGCACTGTGACAATATACAGCCTTGACATATTCCTTTTCCTATTTGGAATCAGTCTGTAGTTCCATGTCCAGTTCTAACTGTTGGTTAATGACCTGCATACAGGTGTCTCAAAAGACATGTCAGATGTACGAAAAATGTAGAAAGTACAAAAAATGAATATAAAAATTAGCCTTGAATAACTTAATAGCAACTTTCTATACAAAACAAAAACAAAAAATTAACTTCAGAATCTGAAAGATGGTATCATAAAATATTTGAAAGAGTATTTACCTTCCTAACCCTTTTCTCCAGTTATAATTTCTTTGTAAATTTGGGATATCCTAATATTAAAACCTGTTGCTTCAAAGTTTGTTCTTGGAACATTCTGTTTGCAATTTGATAATAAGTTACTATTATGTTTTATAATTTATCAGTGTGCCCTTTGAACTCCCTCATAATCAGGCTGTCCAGTCCTTAAAATATACTGACTGTATTTTATTCATGTTTGTAACTACCATGCTTGGTCTTCATTTCCTACATAATATGTGCTCAACACACTGGATGATTATTAGGGCATATGAGTAGACTTCACCAGTATTTGATTATAGAAATACCAACAATCAAAAACATGCGAGACAGCAAAAGGAACGCAGATGTATAGAATAGACTCAGGGCCTCTATGGATGAGGGAAAGGGTGGGATGATATGGGAGAATGGCATTGAAACATGTTAATTATCATTATGTCTAAGCAATAGCCGGCCCAGGATTGATGCTTGGGACTGGTGCAACGAGATTTCCCGGGGGGAGGGAGGAGGGAGGAGGGTTCTGGAGGGGGAGCATATGTGAACCCATGGTGATATCATGTCATAGTTTGGTAAAACTAATAAAAAAAATGTTTAATAAAAAAAACAATGATAAGATCTTCTTGAGAAATATTCAAAAGAAATGATGCTTGACTGAAAATATTTCACATTGGAACTAATTTATACAAAATGACCATACAATGTGATCCACTTACTTTCAAATAATGAAGATTAGACAGAAACATTCAATTTGGGTTTACAGTTTCAATGCATATGAAGATTTCAGTCACACAGAATATGTTCTTTGCTAGGACATCTACCAGATCAGGAAAAACAATTATTTTGCCTCCTTTTCACATATTTATTTGATAACCTTTTTCTTGAGTGCTAACTAGTTTGTGAAATACATATATAGAGTCCAAGTATGAAAATTGCTCAGTCGTGTCTGACTCTTTGTGATCCCATGAATTATACAGTCCACAGAATTCTCCAGGCAAGAATACTGGAGGGGGTAGCCTTTCCCTTTTTCAGGGGATCTTCCCAACCCAGGGATCAAACCCAGGTTTCCTGCATTGTGGGCAGATTCTTTACCAGCTGAACCATAAGTGAAGCCCAAGCATACTGGAGTGGGTACTCTACCCCTTCTCCAGTGGATTTTCCTGACCCAGGAATCGAACTGAGGTCTCTTGCATTGCAGTTGGATCCTTTACTAATTGAGCTATCAGAGAAGCCCCAAACTCTTCCCAAATGCATTGTATAGTCAACAACACGAAACAGGAAATGAACACCGTCAAAGATGCAATTACATATTCACACAGGATATAATGAGGACACAATGGAAAGAATCTTCAGTTTTACCTGGATGTGAAAAAAAATGTTTTAGAAAAAGTAGCATTTAAATAATTGCAGCAACCTTTGTTTTTTTTGTTTGTTTGCTTTTTAATTTATTTATTTTAGTTGGAGTCTAATTACTTTATAATATTATAGTGGTTTTTGCCATACATTGATATGAATCAGCCATGGGTTTACATGTGTTCCCCATCCTGAACCCCACTCCCACCTCCCTTCCCATTTCATACCTCTGGGTCATCCCAGTGCATGAGCCCTGAGCACCCTGTCTCATGCATTGAACCTGGACTGGCCATCTGTTTCACATATGATAATAAATATGTTTCAGTGCTATTCTCTCAGATCATCTCATCCTCATCTTCTCCCACAGAGTCCAAAAGACTCTTCTATACATCTGTGTCTCTTTTTCTCTCTTGCATATAGGGTTATCGTTACCATCTTTCTAAATTCCATATATATGTGTTAGTATACTGTACTGGTGTTTTTCTTTCTGGCTTACTTCACTCTGTATAATAGGCTCCAGTTTCATCCACCTCATTAGAACTGATTCAAATGTATTCTTTTTAATGGCTGAGTAATACTCCAATGTGTATATGTACGACAGCTTTCTTTTCCACTCATCTGCTGATGGATATCTAGGTTGCTCTCGTGTTCTGGCTATTATAAACAGTGCTGTGATGAACATTGGGGTACACGTGTCTCTTTCAATTCTGGTTTCCTTGGTGTGTATGCCCAGCAGTGCGATTGCTGGGTCATATGGCAGTTCTATTTCCAGTTTTTTTAAGGAATCTCCACACTGTTCTCCATAGTGACTGTACTAGTTTGCATTCCCACCAACAGTGTAAGAGGGTTCCCTTTTCTCTGCATCCTCTCCAGCATTTATGGCTTGTAGACTTTTGGATGGAAGCCATTCTGACTGGTGTAAAGTGGTACCTTATTGTGGTTTTGATATGCATTTCTCTGATAATGAGTGATGTTGAGCATCTTTTCATGTGTTTGTTAGCCATTTTCATGTCTTCTTTGGAGAAAAGTCTGTTTAGTTCTTTGGCCCACTTTTTGATTGGGTCGTTTATTTTTCTGGAATTGAGCTGTAGGAGTTGCTTGTATATTTTTGAGATTAATTATTTGTCCTTTGCTTCATTTGCTATTATTTTCTCCCATTCTGAAGGCTACCTTCTCACCTTGCTTTTAGTTTCCTTTGTTGTGCAGAAGTTTTTCATTTTAATTAGGTCCCATTTGTTTATTTTTGCTTTTATTGCCAATATTCTGGGAAGTGGGTCATAGAGGATCCTGCTTTTGTTTATGTTGGAGAGGGTTTTGCCTACGTTTTCCTCTAGGAGTTTTATGGTTTCTGGTCTTACATTTAGATCTTTGATCCATTTTGAGTTTATTTTTGTGTACAGTGTTAAAAAGTGTTCTAGTTTCATTCTTTTACAAGTGGCTGTCTAGTTTTCCCAGCACCACTCGTTAAAGAGATTGTCTTTTCTCCATTGTATATTCTTGCCCCCTTTGTCAAAGATAAGATGTCCATAGGTGTGTGGATTTATCTCCGGGCTTTCTATTTTGTTCCATTGATCTATATTTCTGTCTTTGTGCCAGTACCATACTGTCTTGATGACTGTGGCTTTTTAGTGGAGCCTGAAGTCAGGCAGGTTGATTCCTCCAGTTCCATTCTTCTTTCTCAAGATTGCTTTGATTATTTGAGGTTTTTTTGTATTTCCATACAAATTGTGAAATTATTTGTTCTAGTTCTCTGAAAAAGACTGTTGGTAGCTTGACAGGGATTGCACTGAATCTATAGATTGCTCTGGGCATTATACTCATTTTCACTATATTGATTCTTCCAATCCATGAACATGATATATTTTTCCATCTATTTGTGTCCTCTTTGATTTCTTTCATCAGTGTTTTATAGTATATATATATATATATATATATATATATATATATATATATATATATACAGGTCTTTTGTTTCTTTAGGTAGATATATTCCTAAGTATTTTATTCTTTTCATTGCAATGATGAATGGAATTGTTTCCTTAATTTTACTTTCTGTTTTCTCATTGTTAGTGTGTAGGAATGCAAGGGATTTCTGTTTGTTAATTTTATATCCCACAACTTTACTATATTCATTGATTAGCTCTAGTAATTTTCTGGTAGAGTCTTTAGGGTTTTCCATGTAGAGGATCACGTCATCTGCATACAGTGAGTTTTACCTCTTCTTTTTGAAGTATATACTCCAGGGTATGTTGAATGTACACTGCATCTACATCATCAGAATGACTAAGTTTCAATTATAAATGACCACAGTGAAAGTGAGTTTTGCCGGCCAAGAAGTCTAAGCATCATGAGAATCTGAAGGCAAAACAAAAAACTTGCTACCAATATAATGGGCCTATACACCAAATTCTACTTCATTTTGTTCCCCAAGTACCTATGAGTACATCTCCTATTTCCTAAATAACTCTAAGGATATCACTAGTTATAAAATTGTAGAATCATAGAAATTTATAGAATAGTAGAAACCGAGGTATGTAGTGATGAATTTTCCAGAATAGTTTATTGTTAAATATCAATCAGTTGTGTGCTGGAGTCACATTATTGGTAAAATATCAGGAATTTTGTGAGCTTTTACTAAGTTAAATGAATAAGCAAAGGTATACATATATAAAATTTTCTAATAATTTCACTACATTTTGCTATCATCTATGCTTCCCAGCTTATTTCTGCCATTGTATGCATAGGGTAGAAATACTATATAACATTGAGCTAGTTCACATCTTATCCCTACCCCATGTTCAGTGACCACATTGCTAAGAAACTGGCCATTGTGGAAGTCTATGGAAACTGTCAAATACTGCAAGACAGGTCAGGATTCAATTTATTATTTTCCTTATGTTTTAGACTTCAGAAAGTGATGAAGAAAATGTTATTTATGCAAAAACTAAAAGTAGGCATGCTTATAGTCACATTGTGAAGAGCACAAACAGTCAAGGAATATACTTGCAGTACTCTAAAACTCTCAACTGATTCAGCAAAGACATTGCTTAAATCATTGAAGAACTAATGGAGTTCCTACATATGTTTTATTATTTCACTTTTGACTTAATTGTCAATTTAAATAAAAATATCAACCGATATTTATGTTAAAATTATACTTATTTCTCATTTACTTACTTTAGCTATATAGACAAGAGATCAGCAAAAATCATGGAAAGCATTATCAAAGAATCAATTGGTTACATAGAATTTATAACAAAGAATATTTTAAGTTTGTTATTTGCAAACTATAAGCTACATATCCTTATATGTCTAAAATTTATAACTATACTTATACAAACATATATATATAAATTCTGTCTATATTCTCATTTATCAAAATTCTTGAAAGAATATATTTAAGGTTAAAAATGCATGTACACAGGTTTTGTCCAGGGTTAGTTGAAGTGAGTGGAATTGATGATAACTAAATTAGTTCTATAAACCTTACTCAAGTTTCCAGTTTCAATCTCTAGCCTGCCTCCCTTTTATTTGTTCACTTTTACTTCTTTTTCTCTCCCAATTATAACAATTGCTATTGGTCTGTATAATTTTTGGTTTAATGTTTGCCTTTCTACACACACATATAAGCCATTTGGAGTTGGTCTGTGTCTATCTTGTTCCCTGCCAAATACACAGTGTCTAATCACAGCTCCTGAAATTGGCCATGGTGGGAGTATTTACATCATGATTCATTGAAAATTGTCATTAAATACTTGCCTTATAAGCACATAAGTGAATGAAAATAAGAATGAATACCCCATCAGTTACCTTATGTTATTGTTATTTGAGCCCTGGGCACTGATTAGAACATTTAGAAAAAGTCTGAATTTGTCAGTAATATGCAGAAGAAGAATAAATAAGTCATTCTTTTAGTTGAACTCTTTGATAGCATTTAAACACTCAGAACTTCCAGGCAAGGTTCGCTCCCTCTTTCTTGTCCTCACCCTTCCATTAAGCTTTACCTAAATTGAATACATGCTAAAAGAATAGAGAGAGACAGGCATTTGGAATGCAGGAAATGTAAAGCATTATGCAATTTATAAGTCTCCAGTACTTTAAAGGAGGGCATGGCAACCCATTCCAGTCTTCTTGCAGGAGAATCCTATGGACAAGAAGCCTGGTAGGCTAAGATCACAGAGTCAGAAACCAACTGAAGTGACTTAAAAAAGATCCCCCCCCCCCACCGAAAACCAGCAAAAAACAAGTACTTCTCTCCATTCTTCTTTTCCTAAACTCGCACTTCTGCACGTATAAATAAATAGCTTTGTTACGAGGAGAAAAAAAAAGGGGGGGGATTGGGTTTTTATGATTCTTTCAAGTTTTGGAACAATTAGTGTGTTATTGGAGCTATCTCCCTAATGACTTTCTTAGGTCTGAAGGGGGATTCTGGCTTAGACAACAGTTCAGAAAGTAGTAATATTTTATTTTTTTTCTTTCTCAGAGTTATCAGTCAATCAATGATAGGCAATATTGAATGTGTCACCTGCCTTTTTAAATGAGGATTATAGTTTGAAATCACTTGCTTTTTACAAATTGTAGGACATTTAAGAATTGTCTTTTTTTTTTTTAATTGTTTTTGCCATACATTGTCATGATATCACGATGGGTTTACATATACCTCCCCTCCGGAACCCCCCTCCCTCCTCCCTCCCCCCCTGGAAATCTCGCTGTACGAACCCCGAGCATCAATCCTGGGCTGGCGATTGATTAGACACTTGACAATTAACATGCTTCAATGCCCTTCTCCCATATCATCCCACCCTTACCCTCATCCACAAAGTTCACGAGTATATTCTATACATCTGCGTTCCTTTTGCTGTCTCGCATGTTGGGTTCTCGTTACTGTCTTTCTAAATTCCATATATATGCGTCAATATACTGTATTGTTGTTTTTGCTTCTGGCTTACTTCACTCTGGATAATGGGCTCCAGTTTCGTCCATCGGAGTAGAATTGCTTCAAATGAATTTTTTTTTAATGCTGAGTAATATTCCATTGTGTATATGTACCACAGCTTTCTTATCCATTCGTCAGTTGATGGGAATCTAGGTTGCTTCCATGTCTTGGCTACTGTAAACAATGCAGCGATGAACATTGGGGTACACGTGGCTCTTTCAATTCTGGTTTCCTCGGTGTATATGCCCAGCAGTGGGATTCCTGGGTCATATGGCAGGTCTATTTGCAGCTTTTTAAGGAACCTCCACACTGTTTTCCATAGTGGCTGTACTAGTTTGCATTCCCACCAACAGTGTAGGAGGGTTCCCTTTTCTCCACATCCTCTCCAGCATTTATTGCTTGTAGACTTTTGGATGGCAGCCATTCTGACTGGTGTAAAGTGGTACCTCATTGTGGTTTTGATTTGCATTTCTCTGATAATGAGTGATGTTGAACATCTTTTCATGTGTTTGTTAGCCATTTTTATATCTTCTTTGGAGAAATGTCTATTAAGTTCTTTGGCCCACTTTTTAATTGGGTTGTTTATTTTTCTAGAATGGAGCTGCAGGAGTTGTTTGTATATTTTTGAGATTAATTGTTTGTCTGTTGCTTCACTGGCTATTATTTTCTCCCATTCTGAAGACTGTCTTTTCACCTTGCTTATAGTTTCCTTTGTTGTGCAAAAGCTTTTAATTTTAATTAGGTCCCATTTGTTTATTCGTGTTTTTATTTCCAATATTCTGGGAGGTGGGTCATGGAGTATCCCACTTTGGGTTATGGCAGAGAGTGTTTTGCCTATGTTATCCTCTAGGAGTTTTATAGTTTCTGGTCTTATGCTTAGATCTTTGATCCATTTTGAGTTTATCTTTGTGTATGGTGTTAGAAAGTGATCTAGTTTCATTCTTTTACAAGTGGCTATCCAGTTTTCCCAACACCACTTGTTAAAGAGGTTTTCTTTTCTCCTTTGTATATTCTTGGCTCCTTTGTCAAAGATAAGGTGTCCATAGATGCGTGGATTTATCTCTGGGCTTTCTATTCTGTTCCATTGATCTATATTTCTGTCTTTGTGCCAGTAGCATACTGTCTTAATGACTGTGGATTTGTAGTATAGCCTAAAGTCAGGTAGGTTGATTCCGCCAGTTCCATTCTTCTTTCTCAAGATTGCTTTGGCTATATGAGGTTTTTTGTATTTCCATACAAATTGAGAAATTATTTGTTCTAATTCTTTGAAAAAGACCTCTGGTAGCTTGATAGGAATTGCACTGAATCTATAGATTGCTTTGGGTACTTTACTCATTTTCACTATATTGATTCTTCCAATCCACGAACACGGCACATTTCTCCATCTGTTTGTGTCCTCCTTGATTTCTTTCATCAGTTTTTATAGTTTTCTATATACAAGTCTTTTGATTCTTTAGGTAGAAATACTCCTAGGTATTTTATCCTTTTTGTTTCGATGGTGAATGGAATTGTTTCCTTAATTTCTCTTTCTGATTTCGCACTGTTAGTGTATAGGAATGCCAGGGATTTATGTGTGTTGATTTTATATCCTGAAACTTTGCTATATTCACTGATTAGCTCTAGTAATTTTCTCGTAGAGTCTTTAGGGTTTTCAATATAGAGGATCATGTCATCTGCAAACAGAGAGAGTTTTACTTCTTCTTTTCCAATCTGTATTCCTTTGATTTCTTTATCTGCTCTGATTGCTGTGGCCAAGACTTCCAAAACTATGTTGAATAGTAGTGGTGAGAGTGGGCACCCTTGTCTTGTTCCTGATTTCAGGGGGAATGCTTCAAGCTTTTCACCATTGAGGATAATGTTTCCTGTGGGTTTGTCATATACAGCTTTTATTATGTTGAGGTATGATCCTTCTATTCCTACTTTTTGGAGGGTTTTTATAATAAATGGATGTTGAATTTTGTCAAAGGCTTTCTCTGCATCTATTGAGATAATCATGTGATTTTTATTCTTCAATTTGTTAATGTGGTGTATTACATTGATCAATTTACGAATATTGAAGAATCCTTGCATCCCTGGGATAAAGCCTACTTGATCATGATGTATGATCTTTTTGATGTGTTGTTGGATTCTATTTGCTAGAATTTTGTTGAGGATTTTTGCATCTAAGTTCATCAGTGATATTGGCCTGTAGTTTTCTTTTTTTGTGGCATCTTTGCCGGGTTTTGGAATTAGGGTGATGGTGGCCTCATAGAATGAGTTTGGAAGTTTACCTTCGTCTGCAATTTTCTGGAAGAGTTTAAGTAGAATAGGTGTTAGCTCTTCTCTAAAATTTTGGTAGAATTCAGCTGTGAAGCCATCTGGTCCTGGGCTTTTGTTTTTTGGAAGATTTCTGATTACGGTTTCAATTTCCGTGCTTGTGATGGGTCTATTAATATTATCTATCTCTTCCTGGTTTAGTCTTGTAAAGTTATACTTTTCTAGGAATCTGTCCATTTCATCCAGGTTGTCCAGTTTATTTGCATATAGTTGCTGATAATAGTCTCTTATGATCCTTTGTATTTCTGTGTTTTCTGTTGTGATCTCTCGGTTTTCATTTCTAATTCTGTTGATTTGGTTCTTCTCCCTTTGTTTCTTGATGAGTCTGGCTAATGGTTTGTCAATTTTATTTATCTTCTCAAAGAACCAGCTTTTGGCTTGGTTGATTTTTGCTATGGTCACTTTTGTTTCCTTTGCATTTATTTCTGCCCTGATCTTTAAGATTTCTTTCCTTCTACTAGACCTGGGCTTCTGCATCTCTTCCCTTTCTAGTTGCTTTAGGTGTATAGTAAGGTCATTTATTTGATTTTTCTCTTGTTTCCTGAGGTGAGCTTGTATTGCTATGAACTTTCCCCTTAGCATTGCTTTCACAGTGTCCCATAGGTTTTGGGCTGTTGTGTTTTCATTTTCATTCGTTTCCATGCGTAACTGAATTTCAGTTTTGATTTCTTCTGTGATTTGTTGGTTATTCAGCCTTGTGTTGTTGAGCCTCCATATGTTGGAAGTTTTGAGAGGTTTTCTCCTGTAGTTGATAACTAATCTCACTGCATTGTGGTCAGAAAAGATGCTTGGGATGATTTCAATATTTCTGAATTTATCAAGGTTAGATTTATGGCCCAGGATGTGATCTATCCTGGAGAAGGTCCCGTGTGCACTTGAGAAAAAGTTCCTTGTTTTGGGGTGGAATGACCTATAGATATCAATTAGGTCTAGTTGGTCTATTGTATCATTTAAAGTTTGAATTTCCTTGTTACTTTTCTGTCTAGTTGATCTGTCCATTGGTGTGAGTGGTGTATTAAAGTCTCCCACTATTATTGTGTTGTTGTTGATTTCCCCTTTCATACTAGTTAGCATTTGCCTTACATATTGTGGAGCTCCTATGTTAGGTGCATAAATATTTATAATTGTTATTTCTTCTTCCTCAATTGATCCTTTGATCATTATGTAATGTCCATCTTTATCTCTTTTCACTGCCTTTATTTTAAAGTCTACTTTATCAGATATGAGTATTGCCACTCCTGCTTTCTTTTGGTCTTTATTTGCATGGAATATCTTTTTCCAGCCTTTAACTTTCAGTCTATATGTGTCCCTAGGTTTGAGGTGGGTCTCTTGTAGACAACATATATAGGGGTCTTGTTTCTGTAACCAATCAGCCAATCTTTGTCTTTTGGTTGGGGCATTCAGCCCGTTTACATTTAAGGTAATTATTGATAAGTATGATCCCGCTGCCATTTATTTTATTGTTTTGGGTTCCAGATTATCTATCCCATCCGTGTTTCCTATCTAGGCAAGTTCCTTTAGCATTCGTTGGAGGGCTGGTTTGGTGTTGCTGAATTCTCTCAGTTTCTGCTTGTCTGAGAAAATTTTGAATTCTCCTTCAAATTTGAATGAGATCCTTGCTGGGTACAGTAGTCGGGGTTGTAGATTGTTTTCTTCCATGACTTTAAGTATGTTTTGCCATTCCCTTCTGGCCTGAAGCGTTTCTG
>ML664159.1:7935820-8046795 GCA_007570785.1 Antilocapra americana | reverse complement strand
GGGGGGGGGGGGTGCTTTTCCTGGAAGGTTAGGTCCCTCGGGGCTGCTCCGTTCCCTGAGTGTGCGGCCCGCCCCTCCCTGAGCAGGAGCAGTCCGCTTAGGCTAGTAGGGGGTGGGGCGCCCGTGCTGCCACTCGGCTGTGCCTTGTAGCCAGAGAGGTACCGTGCAGGGCTTAACTATTTATCTGCTTTTACTCCCAGTTATATTGCTCTCCAAGATTCACCGCAGATCCGTCCGAGAGAATGCTCCCTGGTATTCAGAAACCTTTCTCCTCTTTTTTTTTCCTCTTTATTCCAGACTCCCCTTCCGGGACGGAACCCGTCCCCAGCTCTTTGTCTCTCCCTTTACTTTTTTTTTTCTTCTTTCTTTTGTCCTACCTCCTCACGTTGGCAATGGGTCGCCCCTCCAGATGCCCGTTGTCCTCTGCCAGCATTTAGTTCCTGTTTTTTGGAGTTTGCTCGGCCTTTAAAAGTTCTTTTGGTATATTTATTGGGGAGAGAGTGTTCTCCCCGTCCTATTCCTCCGCCATCTTAGTTCCCTCCTAGGAATTATCTTAAATACTTGTTGTTCAGTTGCTAAGTTGTGTCCAACTCTTTGTGACCCCATGAACTGAGCAGGCCAGGCTTCCCTGTCCTTCTCTGTCTCCCGGAGTTTGCCCAAGCTCATGTCCATTAGTCAGTGATGCTATCTAAACATCTCATCCACTGCCACCATATTCTCCTTCAAAGAGGTTTTTAAATAGATGTAAAGAGATCCAGTAAAGAAATTTTTAAATAAATGAATAAAAACCAATTAAGTCAAATTACAGTAGTATGATTTTGATACCAGATTTTGAGCGGGACATCTGGCCATTTAAACATGAGACATTTTCATGTTTGTGTAAACTGCTTATTATTTGAAAAACAAAAGAGAGCACATGGCTTTTTTAAAGTAAAGTTTTTCAATGAAAACTGCTAAGCACAATCACAGATACCCAAGGGAAAGTCATTATGTCATGAAGCGGACGTCTAGAAATCAACATGTAAGTATTAAGGTGAATGAATGTGCATGCTCAGTCAGGTCCGACTTTTTGTGACCCCGTGGACCATAACCCTCCAGGCTCCACTGCTCATGGAATTTTCCAGTCACGAATACTGGAATGAGTTGCCATTTCCTGCAGCAGGAGAATCTTCCTGACCCAGGGATCAAATTCGCATCTCTAGCACTAGCAGGAAGGTTGTTGACCACTGTGCCACCTGGGAAGCCCAAATATTAATGTACTGGAGTTCTTAAAGAGCTGTAAAAATGAAAGTCACTTCATTTACCAAATTCTTTTCTACTTCTAGACCTTAAGTTTGTTCTTTCCAAGACCCAACACTGTAGAACCACAACATTCCAATTTGTAAATTGCTAGAGGTAAAAATAAGTGAACTTAATGCCTTCTGTGTGAGAGCCATCATAGAAGATTCCTGAACAGTGAAAAATCATCTAGAAATATATATTTCTAGATATATATACCAGGGGCAAATTCCATCTTTTCCCTCAAACCCCCAACATCCAGCAGTGCTGCCATCAATATACCAGCCCTAAAAGACTTTCTCCTTTACCCTCAAGCAATCCTCTCTAGAATACCTACTAGGCTTTTTGGACCTCTGCCCCCACCAACTTTTGGTCTTTCACTTGGCGAATCTAATTTGACTTCTAAAGGAATTACTGTTCACCTTGGAGTAATTGACTCAGATTATAGAGGAGAAATTCAAATTATGATGTCATTTCAGATTTTACAGTAATTCAAAAAGGGGGACAAAACTGCTCAATTACTTCTTTTACATTTCTATTAACTACTCTAATAATATGCGGACAGGCGGATTTGGCAGTACAGATAGAAAACAATCCTTATGGACTTTATTAGTCTCTGAATTTGCCCGACTGAATATAAATATCTAAATTAATGGTAGAAAATTTTCTAGTCTCCTCGACACTGGATCTGATATTACTATTATTTCCAAACATTTATGGCCCGAATCCTGGCCTATACCAAAAAATTTCTTGCCAAATTGAAGGAATTTCTCCAACTAAAGTACAAGAGGTTTACCAAAGTACTCAAATATATCCATGTAAGAGACCAGAAGGCCAACCTGCAACATTAAAACTGTATGTGATAGACGCAACCCTTAATTTACTAGGAAGAGACTTACTTATGCAATGGCAGACTCAGATTTACATTCCACATTTTTCCTAGGGGTCATTGCTCACTTAACAAATAATGCAATTATTAAAATAACTTGGAGGAATGACGAGCCTATTTGGACAGAGCAGAGGCCCCTCACTAAAGAAAAATTACAGGCAGCTAAAGAACTTATAGGTGCACAACTAGAATTAAAGCATATTGAGGAATCATTTTCTCCTTGGAACTCTCCTATTTTTGTTATAAAAAAGAAATCTGACAAATAGCATCTCCTAACAGATCTTAGGAAAGTTAATGCATCTATGAAACCTATGGGTGCATTACAACCAAGAATCCCATCACCTACCACCATTCCTCAAGATTGGCACATTATTATTATTGATTTATAAGACTGCTTTTTTAATATACCTCTACACCCTTTAGACAGAGAGAGATTCGCCTTCTCTCTCCCTTATCCTAATCATATTGGGCCTCATAAATGGTACCAATGGACTGTACTGCCACAAGGGATGATGAATTCTCCCACCATGTGTCAGTATTATGTAGCCAAAGCCCTTGAGCCTGTGAGAAAACAATTTCCTAACTTTTTTGTTATTCACTATATGGATGATAAATTGTTTTCGGCTCCGTCTATCTTAGAAACTCAACATATGTGTAACATGGCCCAATTATGCTTAGAAAACCATGGATTAATTATTACCCCTGAAAAAATTCAAACCTCTACACCTTACCATTACTTGGGATTTATCATTAATAGCCAATGTATTACTCCACAACTGACTCAAATCCGTACTGATAAATTATCGACCTTAAATGACTTTCAAAAGCTCTTAGGTGATATAAACTGGATTAGACCTTATTTAGGCATTGCTAATTATCAACTGAATAACCTATTTCATACTTTAAAAGGAGATCCTGATTTAAATAGACCTCGTTCACTTTCTCAAGAAGCACGAGAGGAACTCTATTTAGTACAAAATAATTTACAAAAACAGTTTCTCACTCACATCAGACTAGATTTCTCTCTAGAATTATTTATACTTCCCTCTCTTCATTCTCCCACAGGACTTCTTGCCCAACAAGAACACCCAATAAAATGGATCTATACCCATTTTAGGGAAATAAAATCACTTATACCCTACCTTGATTTAATTGTTCTAATCATTATCCTCAAAAAATTGTAATACCGATTATTAAATCTCAATTTGAGAACGCATTACAAATTTATACCAATTTTCAAGTAGCTTTTCTAGAATATTTTAGAAAATTTTCATTTCATTATCCTTCTGGTAAACTTTAAAATTTATTCAAAAATACTGAATTTATGATTTCCCATGTTATCAGCTCACAATCTATACCACAAGCTGAGGTTTTTTATATAGATGGGACTAAAAACTCCAAAGCTTCATTCTGGTCTCTTAAGGAATATAAAACCTCTTATACTAAATTTCATTCTGCTCAACAAAATGAATTATATGCTCTTATTCAAGTTATTTGCCTATATCTTACCCCATTAATATCATCTCTGACTCCTTATACTCAGTTTTTGTATTAAAAAAATATAGAAACCTCCACCATAAACTCCCATCAACCTATTATTCAACAACTGTTTTTTAAACTACAACCCATTATCGATATCAATTCTTCCTTTATTTGGACCACACTTCTTCTCAGTGAAGCTGCAACAACACATTATAACTCACTAGCTTGTTTTGCTGTAATGGAAACTCCTAGTTCTATTAAAACAGACAATGGCCCTGCCTATATTTCTAGATACCTTAAACAATTTTTATAATCATTTGCTATTAAACATATTACAGGTATTCCTTATTATCCACAGGCACAAGGCATAGTTAAATGAGCACTTCACACACTGAAATTGCAAATAAAAAAAAAATTTAAAAAGGGGGAATACACAGGAACACTACTGTCTTCTTTATCAAAATCAGACTTTACTAGATTCCAACATAAGATATTTTCTAAACCTATAATTATTGTTAATACAGTTTTATTTTTTTAAAAACTTACCACAGGGAGATATTTTAACAAGAGCAGAAAAACATTCCGAGGAATTGAAGGACACTTCTTTTTCTCTGCCCATTTGGTACGAAGACAGGTTAATGAAACTATAGAGAGCTAAGAAATTAATCTTACAGGGAAAAGGGTATGCTTGTATTTCCTCAGATGGATCCAAGGAACTCACATGGACGAAACAACAAAAACCCCAGGAAGAAGAAATTCCTATATGGACCACGGCTACATCAACCTTCTGATCTCCCCACTAGGGGACAAATAAAAATCCTTACTCATCAAGCTGAAAATCCGATCTTTCAACAGGAAACGCTGCAGAATCCTGAATACATTTACCTGACAATGCTCAGTCTGCTTAGCCTGCACCTCCCACCTGCCCGAGCCAAACTAATTATCCACACTTACTGGGCTTTCTTACCCAATCCCCCTTTTTTTACTACAGGTGGTAAAATTGACGGAGAAAGGACCGATTGCTTCAACTAACGACTCTATACATATGCCTTTTCCCTGGAGCATTAAAGAGCCCTCACACCCCATAGCAGAAGAAAAACTAATTAACATTTCTTTAGGTTCTAAAGTCCTTCTTTTGTGCTTAAGCCCTGCAATATTATGCATAAACTTTAGCTGACAAACCTGGGCTTTCACCCTGCCTAAAGAACTTTCTGATGCTGCTTGGTTTGTTTACAGCCCTTTCTTTGTCTGTGAACCATGTTTATACTACGGAGACTTTAGGGAAAGAGTTAGGGAAAGAAGTAAGACATATACTCCTGTTCATTGGGACAAATGTCAAGCCATGTTGGAAAAATTAATATTTGTGGCTAATCATACAATTGTCGATTGGGGACCCCATGGTGTATGACTATGTAACTGCTCGGATGATATTAACAGCACTCAAGCCATAGGTTACCGACACTATGCTGGAGCATTATCATGACAGAGGACTTCTTGGGCTGCTTGATGAAGAATCTCCCCATCCTCCTGGATAAACAGATTGGGCATGAACAATGGGACATCTGTAGACTTGCTGCGAACACCGAAAGACTTGGGAGTTGGACTGGACATTTTACAAAAACCAGTAGCTATTTCTTTCGCTATAATCAATCTTATTTTACACAGGCCTGTGCTCCACTTTCTTTTGTTATAGCCATAAAAAAATTTACATTCTGTAACTTGTATTAATTGCAAACTATATACTTGTCTTAAGAAATGATTCCCTTTTGACTGTGATTGGAATTCAACTCAATATTGTGTTACTCCTGTTCAATTTAATCATGATGCCTATAACTGGAAACAAATCAAATTTCATTTATGAAACATACATGATAATGCCTCTCTGAATGTACGATTACTTCAAAAGGATATCTTTGATATCTTTTCTAAATGTCTGCCTTCATCCACTAATTTAGAAACTTTAGCTGTACAAATAGCTCTTCAATTATGTGAGCTAGACCCACGAGGTTGATTCATAGCATCAGGTCTGGAACTGTAACTTTGGTTAAATTTTGTTGTTGATTATCATCGCCTTTCTGTAAGATTGGTTTATACTAAACAAACTCAAATGGTCAGGATCTTTTTTACAAATATAACAAAATAGGGGGAATTGTCAGGGAACTTTTGGCAGGAGGTTTCCTGTGTGCTGTTTTCTGATGTCCCTTAACCATTCCTGAATATTCAGAGGTGAGTGGAGAGGCACACCTTTCCCGGGGACAAAAGAAATGCATACATTCTTAAAGTAAAAGTAACTATTTACAGCCTTCTTCCCTCTCTGATATGGAAAGTGAGTTTTACAACCCCCTCTCTTTGAGATGGATTCTAGCCTTAGGTTTCCTGGATAAGTTGTAAGATTTTTGATCTTTATCTTTGCTGAAAAGGCTATCTTGTAAGACAGTATATATATGCCCACATTATGCTGAATAAACGCCTTTACTCCATCAGAGTCTTGGTCCCATGTCTCTATTCATCTCTCTCTCTCTCTCTCTCTCTCTCTCCTTTCTCTCTTCCTTTATTTTCTTATCCTCGACTCTGTACCCCCAGGCCCTGGCCCATTAAAGGGCCATAACATATATATATATGTATATATCTAACTAAAATAAATGAAGAAAGGGAGAGTTTATCACTGAGCAGTTTTGAGAGAAGAGGTAAGGTTTCTTTCTGCAGAGTCTCCAGGCATCCATGTAAGTGTAATGTCATTACTCCATTAAAAACAAGCAAGAAATGAAAAATCTTAATTTTGTAATTACATGTCTGTAAGTTCCAAAAGCATTTTTTTTTCCTTTCCAAAAGTTTCCCATGACAATGTCAACTCCCTCTGGAATGACTATTACTTCAACACTTTGTCTCTCAACATCAAATATGCCCTCCAAAGCTTTGTTAAACTCAGCTTCCCAAGGAATCACAACTAAATGAGCATTGCTGCACCTACTTACGATTCATGGCTCAAAGTATTCTCAGTTAACAATTTAAAATTGAGAAATTTTAGTCTCTAGACATTAGATGAGATACAAGTAGACAAAGGAAGTAAGAACTCATTGAGTGCCAGAATATCATCTACTAGGAACTTCTACAGACCCAATAATTTGACCCACAGCCATCAACCCAGTGGGACACTGAAAACAATTTATCACTGGATGGTCTGTGTGTAAAATCTTCCACTTCATAAATACATAAAAAAGGACATGTTGCTAGATGTTGTAGCCACGCGCTCCGGGAAGCAAACTCACTCAGAAGGACAATGCAGATAGTGAAGTGCAGTTTATTACACAGGCGGGCCCAAGGCAGAGTCTCCTCTTAGCCAAGGACCCCGACCAGCATTTGTGAAGATCTTTTATACCCAAGTGTACGTGTCCAAACCCACCACCCCAAATCACTCGAAACTTGCATAAACAAGGGAAAGGTAAACACAATCATAATAATGCCATCATTCAAGTATCAGGTGTTCGAACAGTTAATAATCAATAAGCCCAAGGTTACATTCCAAATAGTTAATAGTCGATAAGCCCAAGGTTACTATCAGAAAGTTTATGACCTGTCCAGAGCCAGGGTTTATGACCTGTCTGGAGCCAGGGGTGATTAGTGCATGTTTTCTCTTAGGTGTTGAGTATCCTGGATATAATCTTCGAGATTCCCCTGTCCAGAGGGGGTTCTTATCCCTCCATTGTAATTTCCACAGGCACTAAGCACAGAGTTCAGAGTCCATTAGAGAGGTACCCGAGCATGATCAGCATGAAGAGGCCTGAAATGGAGATCGGGCCCTATGAATTCCTTCTTCACTAGGATTAAAATACGCATACACTATGGGTGAGGCTCAAGCCTAAGAAGTTTTATGTGAGAAGGTCCCATGAATCAAGTCTCCTCAAGATGTTAGTATGTCCCAACTCACAGCTAAAAAAAAATTTCCTTTAGCGTTTTCAACCTTGGATTTGTAGTGCCATGTTTTGAAACAGCTATTGAATTGAAAGCTATTGGAATTAATGAGGTTATAAGCAGTCAACACATGGCCTTTGTGAAATAAAAAGATGTTTATACTGCAAAAGTAATGGACTGTAGCTGAACCAGCCAGACCACCCATTCATCTCATTAAGAAGCACACTCTGGAATGCCATCAGGAAGTATAATTGAAAAAAAAAATGATGTATCCCTCCCTCCAGCTACTAATATCACCAGCCATATTGCCTTTTCATGGTCCTCAACATTTTAAAGTGGATAGTTTATGTTTTTTTTAAATAAATCAACAATCTGTTTCTCAGTTTTTGCTGAATTAGCCTTATATTATAATGCATATACATATTTGAAACATAAAGGTAAGTACAGTGTTGTTCTATGAACTGAGATAAATGGAGTAGTTGATCTTTTCACTGTTTTGTGGTGATACATAGGTGTTTAGGGATATATGTCAATTCCAGGAAAAGCTGATGTGGCTAAAATGAAAAATAGCATTAGTGAAATATAGAAGTAAATGTGGTCAACAGCCCGCCACGGCAGTATTTTTCACACATCTTTTGACTACTTAGTTCAGTTAAATTCATGATCCATAAAGCACAGAGCAATAAAATTCACCCCTTGTTTTTCTGTTGAATAAAAAGCATTGCTAATCATGCTTGAAAAGCCATTGCCTCTGTAAAGACACTGTAATTCCAGTTAGAAAACTAAAATAACTACAGATATTTTGACAAGCAGTTGATGAAAATGGCATTGTGAATCTTCTTCTAAAATTCTTCAAATTAACTAATAAAAAAAATCATGTTTATTCATGCTCCTACTCTGATCAAACGCCAAAGGAAAATGTCCACAAAAATCAATTCATTTACAAAATCCCTCTTTCACCTATTTTGTTTTCTATGAATATGATGACCCACAGATGGGACAGGAGAAAATGCTAACTTTGGATTAGTGCTAGGACGTTTCATAGTTTTCTCTACAAGTTCACATAAAAATAAATGAACTTGAACATAAACTGTTAATACATACTAAAAGAGCACTTTAATGCATCATAGTAAGTTATATTTAGAGCTTTATTTTTCCTAATTCATCCCCTTCCACACATAATTAAATTCCTGTGTGGATCACAAAAACAAATTGGTAAACACATAATTATTTATCATAAATTTGGGGGTCTTCATCTTTTAATTAAACTTTCTCAGATAGCTTTATCTTATCTTAAAAAGCTATCACTGGAGTGTGACCAAAGAATATTACTGTAACAAAAATGGTAGGGGACATTCCTAAGTACATTTAACATGATAAAATTTTGAATATTTATTTAGGGGAAAATTGGTTTGGGGGCTTTAAATGAAAATGAGAGGAGAAAAAATTATTAAATTCTTCCCAGCTTATTATAGCTCCTCCAAAAATTAAAATGTAATATTTAAATGATTATTAATATTATTCACATTTTTCTACAACTAATATTTGCTGTGGCTACTTATTTATATATGTAATGGATTCTTTTCAATGGAATTTCAAGTGTAAGTCACCACTAGTGTTGTGCCCAGATCCCAATCTCCACAAACCACCAGGAGGCCATTCACCGATGCAAGCGCAAGAGGGAGTTTATTACAGACCTGGGTCTGGACCGCACATACACACACAGACGCAGCGGAGTGAGGGCGGGCGCCCGGAGCTGCATGGTACAAGGCTTTTAAGGGAAAGAGACAAAGGGCAGGAGGGCTCGGATGGGGTATTGTGTTTCAGCGTCCAGTGACTGGCCAGGACAGGAGGGGAGGTCAGGGGATTTTCGCGTGCTAACCCCTGACTGGCAGTAGTGTCTAGGGTAGTGACCTGGGGGTGGGGGAACTTGAGTGTTGCCTTCTATCGCAAGATGGCAGTTCCTCTTTTTAAGACGGAGTCACTTAGGCTCTACACTAGAAATAAGTCAAAGATTGAAGGGCAGAGGCCAAGTGTATGTAGGTGGTCACAGATTTTTCCTTAAGTATCTCAGCCACAGTTCACAAAGGTGAAGGTATTTCCTCTTTGAGGGCCTTTATGGGGAGGTGTTTAGCAAAGAGTAGCATTTCCAACTCCAAGCTTGCGCTGATGGTAATAATAATTCAATTTGACACTGAGCACCAACTATTTGATAGATGCTATTCAAAATGTTGTTTATTGACTCAATGATTCCTCACAGCAACCCTACGCTCAGTGTTAATATATTTTAGAAATGAGAAAATAGAGTGATCATTTACCTCAGAATTAGTGAACTGTTTAGTAAAGTGAAAGAGTCAGGATGGAATAAGAGGTCCCAGTTTTGTCTACACATGTCAGTTAATAGAAGTTGCACATCTGAGTTTGTCTGGAGAGCTGATACCTTGAGCTACAAATTCAATTTTCAGGAAGAGTGAGTGTCATCTTGGAGAAGGATTTGACCTAAAGAAGTGGGGACCCAGGTGGACCAGCCTGAGTTGGGAGCACAGCCTTGGCTGTAGGGGGTAAGGAAGAAACAATCCTGATCACCTCAAGAAATCTGTCAGTCAAATTTACCTCCTGATCCAACCTGAACGAACATTGAAGCTTGTGGATGGAGGATATAGTTACAGTAAAAACTGACAGAGTTGTCTCACTAGAAACTCCACAAGGCCCTGGGACACTGTAGCAGAGAACAGTGCAACTACTGTAGAACTGTACCTAGTTGTATACAACTAAGGTGTACTACAGAAATCATCTAAGGCAGGAAAGTTACTCACTTAACTTCAGTAACAGTGCTTCTCCAAGAACTCTGAATTTAACTTAATTTAACTTAACTTACTTAACTTAACTTCAATAACAGTGCTTCTCCAAGAACTCTAAACAGTGCTTCTCCAAGAACTCCAAGACCTCTCCAAGGTCTCTGAATTTCCCAAAGTCTGAATTATTTATGAGTTTCTTATGCCTATTGCATTCTAAAAAATGCTGAATATATCATTGCTAAACTTACCCATTCAATCCCCATTTCATTACTATCATCCAGAAGAAAATAAAACATACAAAAAACCATGAGGCTGTTCCTTATACACTTTCAAAACCACTGAGCAACCTGATTCCTGGGTGTTTACCCCAGATAAATGAAAAAATATGTTCACACAAAAATATGTGTGTGAATGCTTACAATAGCTCTATTAATAAACACCACAAACTGGAACAATCCACATGTACCTTCATGGGCAAATGAGAGTATTCAAGTTGGTGTAGGCAGTCAATGATATATTATACAGAAATAAAAAGAAAAGAATGAATTAGTGGTAAACATACAATTTCAATGACTCTCAAAGGCATTAAGCTGAGTCAAATAAAGCAGTCTCAAAGGTTACATATTATATATGCTATTTAACTGACATCCTCAAATATCACTATTATGGAGAAGTCAGTGGCTGTCAAGGGTTATGGGGAGGAGGAAGCAAGTATAAGAGAACTTCTTGTAACAATTGGATTGTTCTATATCCTGGTTGTGGTTGTTACTCAAATATCAACAGTTAAAATTCATAGAACTGTACATCAAAAAAAAAAAAACTGTCAATTTTACTAAACGTTACCTTTAAAAATGATAAATAAGCAAATAAAAATACCAATCAATGTCCTCAGTATATAGGCTGTGGTGTCAATAAAATGATTTAGTTTTAGATAAGAATTAAAAAAAAAAACTAAAACAGAATTAGAGAGAAATAATTACAAATTGCGTATCTCCATATCAGTTATCAGCTGTAAGTCAGTCTAATAGTAAGAACAGAATAGGAAATGGATGTAATTGCTAAGGCTCTCTTAAGAACAAACACCTTCTCTTTTAGTTCCAAAAATAATGTATTCAGCTTGTCCTGTACCCTTAAGTCCTGAGTGGCACCAGAGACATCAAAAAAAAAAAAAAAAGTGAAGTTATTCACTTCAATACACCTAGTTTAATGGAGATTTCACTAAATGAGTCATATCAGTTGGGTTACTGGGACAACATATAGTTCTGATTACTGGGACAACATGTAGTTTAGGACAGCATGTAGTTATACCTAGAATAACATTTTACACTATTTGGCTGAATATCCTATTATGAGCCATACAGAACTCATCTGGCATTTTCTCCCTTCTCTGGCATGGTAGTTATCTATTTATTTGCCTTTGCACCATAAAACTCTAAACAGTTTCAAAGCCAAAGACTGTACTCAATGTAAATTTTCATGCTTGGCCCTGCTCTGTGCATTTCCCATAGAAGGTATTCACACAGAAGTAACTACACAGGACTTCCCTTGGTGGTCCAGTGGTTAAGAATCAGCCTGACAATGCAGGGGACACGGGCTCGATCTCTGGTCTGGGAAGATCCCTTTTCCTGTGGAGCAAGTGAGCCTGTGTGCCATAACTACTGAGCCCACATGCTCTGGAGCCCATGCTCTGCAACAGGAGAAGCTAATGAGAAGCCCATGCACCACAACTAGAGAGTAGCCCACACACAGCAATGAAGACCCAGTGCAACCAAAAATAAATAAAATTAATCAAAAAAGAGAAATAACTACAGCATTTAAAGAGGGCTGGGAAGAGAGCTTTATTTTAGGATTTCTTTCTTCCACTGAAAGCATGCATTCTGCTTCTTATTCCTTTAACTCACCTTTCCTACATTCTAGAAGTCACATTATAAAAGCCATAAATGGTAAAAAAAAAAAAATTGATCTATTGACGACTATTGGAAACTCACTTCAATGAATTTCATAACTTGCCAAAATTATTTTAGAAATTTTCATGTAGTTATATCTGGACAAGTACAGAGTAGGATGGGGTTCCTGTTGAAAGAATTTCAGAGAGGACCTCGAAGTCTTGCGTTTGTGTGTTTGCTTGATTTTATCACCACTCTAACTCTTAGAAGTTAAGATTCTTTCTCTCTTCTTTTTTTAAAGATACTCAAGTATGTCTCAAATCTGAATAAGATCATCTACACACACATTTATTTACTATTGAAAAATTAAAAAAAACACATCAAAAATAGTTTTTAATCTGAAACAGAGCTGAATTTGTTTGGTTGGAAAGGCAGCACACTTTCAGCCCGTGTCTCCACGTAGGACTTGAAAGGATCAGAAGGACAAAGAAGCAGAAATACAAAAAATCTAGTGAGATTCTGAGTTCAAGTGTCGTATTGGTTCTCAAGACTGAGTTTAAACTCTTCTTTACAACTGGTCATTGCATTGGTTTACTTTTTAAAAGTTCAGGGATCATTCCCTAAGATGCCCAGGGTGGGCTACATAAAGCTCTATTGGATTTGAGCCTTCTATTTTGTGGCAGAGATCATGGTTTGCTTGCCTATTCTATCTTTTTCCTCATCTTCTTCATCCTCAATATCCCTGATAGAATATTTGAGTCATTCTTTAATTCACACAAAGAAGACTTTTTACTGAGAGCTTTTACAGTTATGTACTCCCAAATCTCTTCATAGTTGAATCCTAAGTGATCTGATTGGATTGACAAACAAAATCATTTTCTCCATAGTACTTTTGTCCCCAAGGGGACACCATTTTTAAAGTGCTTTCCTTGGTCATGTAGCACTAGCTGTGGTCTTCTCACTTGCTTTATCAAGTCTGCAGAAGAGATAATGAATCAGGAGAAGAAAAACTAACATAGTCCAAAATCCTTCACAATTCAGTTACTAACCAAGTCCTGTTTTATATTAAGGTTCATGGTAGTGGTTTTTATGTAGCTCTCTTTGTCTCAGTTGAGAAAGTAATTTGACCACAAATTTCCATTCAATTTTCTATGGGGACTAAAAGTACACACAAATAAGATTTTTAACTGAAACAGAGCTCCTGAGCTAGTGAGTCATCCTTTAAATAAGGGAATACTTGCCCCCACCCATCATCTTGACCTCCTAAGTATTTACGATGGTGTCATTCAGGCTAGGAAACTTGGCTTCCTGAGGTTTCATTCATTCATGTCCCTCCTTTGGGCATTAACATGAAGAAATCCACTGGCCAACCCCATATATCTCTGGCACTAACTCCTCAGTGGAGTGTAAATGGAAGGTAATAACTTATTCATGAATAAAAGTGGATTGATGAATCACACAAGAGGATGATGGATGGGCTAACAGGCCAACAGGCAGTACTTATGAATGGCTCTGAACTGGAGTGGCTGAAAAATACTTTTCTTTCACTTTACCTTCCTTCAAAGTTTTAATTTATAACTCTTTATCATTAGCAAAATAAAAGTGAGTTCACCACAGAATAGACAGTAATTTGGTAATACAAAGGACTATCCAGATCACAAAAGGTTTGGAAATAAACATCACATAGACCCTGCCATTCCTCCATCCTCTCTGGGTCTTACGGATCTTTGCCATGAAAACAGCTGATTAACGCATAACAATTGTTCACCATGGATGTGGTGTACTTGCTCTGCCACTTGCTGCTGGAGCCTCTGGCTCTGCTATACTTTAGAGAGAACTTCCAGTTTTCTATCACAAGGGCTTGCTATCTGAGTTTGCAAACAAAGCCTCTGCTTTCAGAGGTGTTTCTCACCACTGCTGGTACTAACTGACTAACTTGTAAATTCACAAGGGCCAATTGCTTGCAAATACTTTTGGTTTTTGTTTTTTTTTTTTCCTTGCCAAAAAGCAAGGATGAGGTGATGAGCATCCCTTATTACCCACTTCATTATTGTTTGAGGTTCATTTCACACAGCTCTATCCTCAAGTCATTTTCACCATGCCTTTCATTTTCTGTATTCTGAGGTTTTGACATCTTGGGGCCTTGCTGACCCAGAAGAAACTGTCCCTCCAGGGTTTAAAGTTTACTAATTTTTAGACAGTAAACTACTGACTTGTGAGCATACCTTTTTTACTTAAAGTAATCAACCTAGGGTCCCATAACCTAAGGGCCTTCCTTTATTAGAGTCTCTTACTCCAAGCCATTATCTACCAGCTCTAATCATCCCAGAGTCAGGAAACAGACAAGCAGCTCCTATGCCCCAGGGTCTGCTGAAATTATTCCAACTAGTCATTCCTAAAACTTCTCCTCCTGCCTTGCTGTTTCCTTCTAAGGAAACTACAATAAGGCTCCTGTCCACAATTCTTACTCCCTCTGCCTCCTGCCTCATTTTGAAGTCTGCCTGTGTGGTTCCCTTACACTGTGGTTCCAATTTCTAGGGAACTATCCAAGTATAATAACCTTCTTTCTTTATGATAGTCATTTCCACATCTGAGTATCTTACCGTACCGACAAAAGCAAGAAATCTTAAAATACTGATTTGAATTTTGAGAGTCTTTTCCTTTTTAAAATTTTTTAATTGCTGAAAAATAGTTCTACAATTGTGAGTTGGTTTCTTCCACACAATAATGCAAATCAGCCATAAATATGAATGTATGTGCATAAATAAATATCTCCTCCCTCTTCAGCCTCCCTCCTCTCTCCTTATTCCACTCCTCTAGGTCATCACAGAGCACCAAGTTGGGCTTCCTGTGCTATTTCACAACTTCCCACTATTTATTTTACACATGATAGTGTATATATGTCAATGCTACATTCTCAGTTGGTCCCACCCTCACCTCAAAAGATAATGGTCAGTCAAAACTTTTCCTAAGTGCAATTACCATTAAGTCAACCATTTAGATGAACTAATTTAAGGTGGCACAAGTGGTAAAGAAACTGCCTGCCAATGCATGAGACTTAAGAAAGGTGGGTTCGATCCCTGAGTTGGGAAGATCCCCTGGAGGAGGGCATGGCAACTCACTCCAGTATTCTTGCCTGGAGAAGCCAATGGACAGAGGAGACAGGGGGGCCACAGAGTCAGACACAACTGAAGCGACTTACCACGCATGCACAATTTAACTTAGCAACACCCGTACTTTAGTGAGATTCTTTGGCTTTTGTGAAAAAGCCACCATATTCATAATTATATCCCTGTTTTAAATGCACCCTGTTCTTTTGTTAACTTTTATTACTTCACCACTGATGCTTCAGTTTCCTAGTCTATAAACTCGAATCACTCATTTATCATTCAATACATATAAAGTAAAATGCATAATATTGAGTATATGTCAGTAAATGTATTACAGTTACAAAGATAAATTTATGTATATTCTCCAGAGATATGAAAGAGCTGACGAGGGAGGAAACTTACTTCTGAGTAACCACTCAAGTTTTATAGAGAAGGGGATTTAAATAAATCTATCCCTTAAATATTGGAGAAAAGAAGACTGATAATCAAAAGGGCTACAAAGATATCAAAGCTTGAACCATCATGGGACTTACTTAAACTAGTGAAGATTCCAGAGTGTCTGCAGTAGCTGTCCCTGGATGCTATACAGGTAAGTTGTGATCAAATAATAAAGAATCTTAAATGACAAACTAAGGAATTTAGGCTTTATCCTAAGGTAAAAAAAAAAAAAAAAAAAAAGCAGAAGAGTATTACATCATTCTAGGTTTCTACTTTAGAATGATAACATTATTAACAATTTGATGAACTGATGGGCGAAATAGGCCAAAAGTAGTGATATTGGTTAGCAGGCTATCACTAGTGTCCAAATGGGAAATAATGAGTGTTTATATCAGACAGGGGCAGAAAAAGTATGACTTCAAATGATAATTAGAAGACTGAATCTAAAAAAAGAACCAGGACAATTTAATATGAGAAGAAAAGGGAAGTCTAGAAGGTTTCCAGTTGCTTTTACATGGATAACTAGCAATATCATTAGTGACAGAGAACAAAGAAAATGTCAAAACACAACTCAACAGATTCCATTATTTTCATGCTGAACACATTAAACTAACTAAAAAACAAAAAAAACTTCAAGTATGTTGAAATTTGTGATACAGACCAGAAAACTGTTAAAAGGAATTATAAAAAAGAATTTTAGAAAACAAAGTTATATATTGCATCTTCAATTTTATATAAAAATCATTATAATTGTACCTCAAAAATCAATTGTAATAAAAGATAAATCAAATTCGTTAAGCACTTTGAAATGCTTTTAGATTAGACCTATTTTTAAAATCCAACTTTCAGATTAACCCATGTTACATTTTTATTTATTAAAACTTTCAATAAAAGTTATTGAGTCACACTTAGTCCACATTATTTCACTAATACTTCCCACTATTCAACTATACTTTTAGAAACTAAGATTCAGAGGTAGGTTTGATTATCTCATATCAACAGTTAAAATAATTTTGAGTTACTAAATGTTAATATCATAAAGAATTCTAACCCACTGACTTTAATATATCTGAATGCCTTTATTGTGACAAAATTTTAAGTAAATCGGAGACATAAATGAAAACACTTCACAAATATCTGCAAAATAAACAAAATCCAGTGCTTAAAATTTGTTATAAGTAATATTTTACCCCAAGACACTCTAAAAAAAATCAAAGCTGTAACCTCAATATCACAGATGATACCATAATTATTATAGTACATCATTAAATATTAGAAACAATTTGTTTAATATTATTATAAAGATTTTATAGATATAGTCCCAATTGCTAGTACTATAGTCAGAGAATATTTTTACAGAGAATGATCTTATGAGAAAAATAAATTATTCAGGAAACAAAATCCCAATGAGGAAACTGACCTAAAACGTGAATGTAAGTGTCTGTTTGGCAAAAGCCACTGGGTCAATGTCAGAGAACAATTACACCCAGCACACCTCCAGCACATTGTATGCCTGGAAACAATGCCAAGTGTATCTCAATATTATTAAGATTTAATATCAAGAAAAACAGATATATAGTATCGCATATGAGGTATAAATTATGGATAAGTCTACCCATTAACATCTTTTGGAAAGAAAAATGGACACACAAGTTTATCAAAAGGTGAGTACACTGTTATCAAGTATCTGTCCCAGTTTAAATAATGTCTGGAATGTGGGGAATTTTTGTTTCTTTGTTGAGTTTTATAACTTGTAATTTGGGATTAGAGTATAGCTAATTAACAATGTTATGATAGCTTCAGGTGGACAGCAAAAGGACTCAGCCATACATATAGATGTATCCATTGTTGAGTACATGTTGATTTTCTTGATCATTTGTTTAGTTATACAATGGCTTATGATTTCAATTTATGATGGTAGGAATTATAAAAAATGATTATGATTAAAACAAAATCCTGTGTTAAAGAAATGCTTCACATTACATAGGATTGATAAAATGTTCATGAAAAAATTACTGAAGGAAAACTTTTCAAGAGAGTCCTAATATGCCATTTCCATGTAAGACTTGCCCTCATTCACATATTTGCAAAATGGAAAATAAATGATTGTGAAATATTATGCATAAGATGATTTCTATATTAAGTATATATGGATTAGTGTATAGGTATACAAACATAACATACATTAACTAAAAACTAATAAAGTTCTTAAGATAATGCCTAACTTGTACATTTTTATGTGATTTTAAACATTGTGACTCCTATCAATTCTATGATAATCAAAAGTCAAGAATAATTTGGTGAAGCTTAAGATTTCCTACAGTTCTTACTTCTTTGTATGTTTGTTTTAGAAAATATCCATCAGAGCATGTAGAGTTAATCTGATTAATTTTTCTTCTGTGAAGTTATGCTAAAAATTTTATATGTTTGCTTTTGCTTGTATTCAATCTTAGTTTTAATTTCTTCATCTTTGCTATTTCTAGTTATCTTTCTGTATTATAAATCATCAACACTTTTGTAAGGTCGAAACTATGTAAGAACTTATACTCACAGAAACATTGTTTTTCCTCTATTTCTTTTCCAAATTCCATTTTCTCCTACAACTAATTCATTAGTTTCTGGTTTATTCATTTCATATTCCATTTTTAATTTTTGCAAATATAAACAGATAAGTATATTTTATTCCCCTCTTTTACACAAATGTTAACATACTCTATATAATCTTTGTAGCTACATTTTTTTTTCATGTACAATGCACCAGTGAGAACTAAAGTTCCTACTCATCCTTTTTTATAGCTGCATAGTGTTTCATTAGTTAGATGTGGTATAGTTCACTTAATCTCCTATTAATGAACAGAAATATGGAATCAAATATTAAGCTGTCTCAAATTCAAACCTGTTTACATTTTAATTTAGAAAAGCATCACACAGTGTATTCAATTAGGATTTTTTTCTAATAAGTTATTTTTATTGCATATTTAATGCTATTTTTAATGAAAAGTATTTTTTAAACTGAAGAGAAAATATAATTTGAAAATTAATAATAAAGTTAGAGAAACTGCACTAACTAGTTGTAAAACTTACAAAGTCACATCAAAGAAGAGAGCATAGTATTGATAAGACTACACAAATAAATTAGTTGAAGAGTATAGAGGGTCCAGAAATTGACCCACAAAATAGATGAACATTTAATTTTTGGAGAGATTATAAAAACCATTCAATAGAGAAACAATTCAACAAAAGTTGGAGGAAAAACTGGACATTTACATGTAAAAATGAACCTTAACACTTCACATACAAAAATCATATATAAACCATATGTAAAAATTGGTACAAATGAAAAATTTTAAAGTTTCAGAAGAAAATGTAAAAGGAAATACTTATATCTTGGCATTAGGCAGAATATTCTGAGATGACACTAAAATCATAATGTATAAAATATAAAATGATAAATGAGACTTTATCAAAATTTTAAAAAATACTTTGATGTGCAAATAACTTCTAAGAAAATGAAAAGACAAGGTAAAAACTAGGGAAAATATTTGCATATTACATATCCAACAAAATGTCTGCCCCCAGTGTATACAAAGAACTCTCAAAAATCAACAGCAAGAAAAGAAACAAACAAGCCATTTAAAATGAGCAAAAAGACTTAAATAGATATTTCACCAAAGATATAATGGTGTCCATAATAAGTACATTTTTAAGAGATGTTCAACACCATTCAATACTAGGTAAACAGCAAGGGGATTCCTCTATATGCCTTTTAGAATGACTAAAATAAAAAATACTGACAATGCTAAGTGTTAGCAAGAACATGGAGCAGCTAGACTCTAAAGTCTTGCTTTTGGAAATGCTAAATGATCTGGCCACCTTGGAAAATGTTTCACAGTTTCTGAAAAAGTTAAACATACACCTACCAGCAACCCAGCAGTACTACTTTTGGGTATTTACCTTAGAGAAATGAAAGCATATGAATACAAGACCTATACATGAATCCTTAAGCAGCTCTATTAGTAAGTACTAGACAATGGAAACAACTCAGATGTCCTTCAATGAGTGAATGGATAAAAACTCCCCACAGTAGGATACATATGCAACAATAAACATGATCTATTGATAAATGCAACCATTTGGATTAACACCATACATATTTTGCTAAGTAAAATACATGAGACTCAAAAACTTACATCTGGTATGATTACATTTCTATAACACTCTTTGAAAAATAAAACTATAATGATGAAATGCAGGTTAGCGATTGTTAGAGATTAAGAGTGGGAGGAGGGAGTGATAACAAAGAGGTAGCACAAGAAGACTTCTTGGGATGATGTAACTGTTCTGTTCCTAATTATGGTGGTAGTTATAAGAATCTATTCATATGTTAAATTCATAGGAATGCATATTTAAAGAGTCAGTTTTACTGAATGCTAATATAAAAATTAAAAACTGAATAAAATGATAAAGAAAACATGGTCCCAGTAATTTATGTAAACAAAAATTAAAAGCTCTCTGTTCTTCAAGTGGGAAAGGTCTGAAGGGGAACAGTAGAAGGCTAAGTGCCTTTTTATGTTTATACAGTTTTGTGTATATATTATTTTTCAGAAAATAATACTTTATTCCTTCAAACAGCATTTACAATTTTATTTTGGTTCCTTTTCCACAGTTCTCATCTTTACATCATGAATTAAAATAACAACATACAAAAATAGTCCCAGAAGGAAAGGTATTTTTATATACAAACAGGAAAAGATACACCCTGCTTACTATCTATATGACATATTAAGTGATAGCACTGATTTTAGTTCACAGGGGCTTTTGGAATTATGGTGTTGAAGCAGGTACTTTATATGCAAATATTTTCAAAGATCAATCTTCTGTCTCACAGATTATAAACTGTCATATTTCACTTGGTTTGAATCTGGCATATGTTAAAGTATTCCCTGTCGTGCTTTTATCATCAGAAACAGTAAATTATTCAAAGCTCAGAGGAATGGAACTAACAGCATGTTTATGGAGTTTCATCAAAACAGTTAGGGAGAATACAAATTAGTTAATTCATCAGTTTCATTTGTCTGTGTAATTGACTCTGCTTTTGAAACTGTAACCATAAGATTTTGAAAAAGCTAAATATATTGGTTCAGGAAAGGTGTGATACAAGACTGGCTTATTTTATTTTACTGAAAATGTGATGTTGACAGATTGGACAACATAATTTTGTCTCTAAGACTTTGGTCTCAACAAAAAGCTAAGCTACTTTGTTTTGTGTTTCCATTACTACCCATTAGTATTTTTTTAAAAAGTAGTATTTATTCTCTGTGTTATTTATTCTCTAATCTATCTCATAACAAATGAAAGGATAGTTTGATTGCAAAATAACTGTCCTTGACTTAGTCAGTAGCTAGTTTATAGAACTCCAGTCAAGGTATCATATTTTCTTCTTTGAAGTTTTGTTTTTCTTCACTGAAGTTTTACTTACCTGTTCAGAGATTTAGTTTTTCTTTTATATTTGTTGTATATGGAGACAGAAAATAATTTTAAATAATGAAGTATACTAGTACCAATTGCAGTCAGGTTGCTTTTTAAAAATCTAAAAAAAATATATATTCTACAACAGAAAAATAAAATTTTCTTTGAGACAAATCACATTCCCCAGTAAGAAACTCTGGCTGTCTCTTTGCTTCATTTTCAATACTACTGAATATTCTAAGAGAGAGAATCTTAAATTTTGCTAGTCCAACTCAAAGGTAAGCTCTCCACAGGCCTACAGTTTTATTTGTTTTGTTCAACAGTGCGCAAATGAAATTAATCACCTCATTTTACAAAATGAAGAAAGCCTAGTCCCAATAAAGGGAGAGAATGGAACTAGGTTGTAGTAGATTGGGTTTCTAACAATGGTCACAACACTTCCCTACCCCATATGCTCCTTTACAAAGCCATCTTGCTAGTCTCCCCTCAAGGGATAAGGGTCTACTTTGGACCTGGACTGACCTTGTGATTTGTTTTGACCAATATAATGCAGCCAAAATGATGCTGTTCAACTTCTGAATCTGAGACTGAAAAGATCTGCAGATTTGCCTCTGCTACTCAGAAGACTTGCTCACAGGGCCTTCCTAGGTAAAGAACCACAGGCAGGCTATGTGGAGAGAGCCATATGGAACGTAAGAGACAGGCTCAGCCTCCAAATCATCCTTATTAAGGTATGACATGAGTTAAGCCATACCAGATACTCAGGGCCAGCCTTCATCTTACTACAACTATTAATACCTGGAAATTGATGACACATGGAGCAGGAAAGAATTAACCCAAGTTTTACCTGATGATAGCAAAGACAATGGTTGATGCTTTAAGTCCTAAATTTTGAAACAATTTCTTAGATAGTAATAAAAAGCTAAAATGTAGGTCACATATCTAGTTTTGGTGGAACTCTCATAAAAACCAAGTTGCTTCCCTCCTCATCAAATCCAAAGCCTACTATTCTCACATTTACTTTTGCTGTATAAAAATTAAATCTCTTTTCTTAATTTTAAAATAATAGGACATAATCAAGGCAGTTTCTAGAGTCAGTCTCAATTTTATTTGACTTATTAAGAAGAAACAAAAATAATACTCTCAGAACACTTAACAAGTTGTAATACATGAATATTTAGCACCTGAACACACAATAAAGATGATCCTTAAACTAGAATCAAAATGTGGGCAACAAGGAATTTCAAGGTATTTTTTTAAAGATAAATACATTTATATTTTCCTATAATATGATGAAAACAGGAAAAGTGCCTGAAGCATTGCCTCTGGATAAAGAAAGAGGGCTGCCAACTTCCATAAATTTAAAATAAGTGGAAATCCAAATAAGTATGCAGAACAAATTTTCTGCAGCTCTACAAATTTTCTGTAGCAGAAATGTAATCTTTTGTTTTTGAAACTCGGTCTCTTCAAATGGCTTGTAATTGAATATATTATTAGTGTTTTGAAGTTATAAAATGTGAACAGTAGATTATAAAATCTGAATGTAAAATATTAAGGAATGAAATTAAAGACAAAAAAGTTTATATATTTTGTTGTAAATATGACCCCATATTTTCAGATACATAAGAATACAAAATAAATCTATGAGTATTTATTAGTAGAATGTTATGTTCAGTTTGGTTAAAAAACTATAAGGTAAAGGAAAGAAAAGAGGAAGGGAGGGAGGGAGTAGAGCAAAGGAGAAAAAGAGCATGTGCTATGTGATTACATTGAGAATATTATAATAGAAGTAGAAGCAAACATGATCAGGAGCCAATGTGAGAATACTAATTCCCATAACTATAGTTATATATGTGAAACTGGTAAAAACAGCTTTTTCCTTTTTTTAAACTCCCCCTACTCTGCTTCTCATGTACACATAGGCTCTCTCATTTTTCCCCACATATTCAATCCTCAACCCACAGAAGTTGAGACTCCTCCTGTAATGCCCACTAGTGAATGCAAATGAATTCTCTCAGTTCTTATATTACATGAGATCTTTGACACGTGTGAAGCTGTTTTGGCACACTGTCTCAATTTCCTCTTGATTATTCTTTTTAGTCTGAGTTAGGGTTCACCTTACCTCTTATGGGTAGAGGATTTTTAGTCCTGAAACTTGTTATCTAGCAAGAGCTGTGAAGCTAGAGACGGAATAGAAATAAACAGCCAAGCTCCATGAGTTTCTTTCATAAATATTAAAAGTTCTTAAAAGGTAAAGCTGTTAGTAGGGGGTTATACATCAATCCATCTTAATCTTGTTTTGAACTTCATCTGTTTCTACGTTCCAGTGAAGGAACTGTAGAAAGGCAACTTTGGATTTACTGAGAATGTTCATGGACTCCTGGGGTCTCTGCTCTATTTACCCCCTTTACAGGTCTTAAATTGTCTCTGATTTGTCAGATACACGTGTCTTGGTAACAGTTTTGTATTTCAAGGGTCAAGACAGAGATATTTACTGATGGATTTATGACAATAAATGGGAGTCCTGAGACAACAGTGTCCCTCAACAGTATGTGCCTGACCTACTATGCTTTTCATTCTTAATCATCTTTCTGACTGATTTTATCCATTTCCATTCTAAAAACCAAATCCACACCCTCCTGATAGTTTATGGTGAATGATGTTGGATTCATGATCTCTGAAGAAGATGATTTAGCTTTGGGACCAGGGACCAGGCTTGATCACTCAAGAGCTTTTGGGTAGCAGAGTTTTATTAAAGTATAAAAAGGGAGAGAGAAAGTTTATGACATAAACATCAGAAAGGGGATGGAGAGTGATCCACTTGCTAGTCTTAGCAAGGGAGTTATATAGTTTTCAATTACTTATTAACAATAAATCCAAAGAATGTCTCAAGGTTGTAAAGGCCTTGGACCCACTCCCACAATATATTTTTTAAGATAATAGGATTAGAACTAACAATAAAAAGATCCTACCAGACCCACCCACTCACATAATATACATTTTAAGATGACAGAATTAGTCAGAAGGTTCTCAAGGAAGAGAGACATGTCCTCAAGCAGGATACATTGTTGCTATGTAATCACTGATACAGAGATTAAGGACAAACATATCCTTGAGCAAGATGAGCTGTTCTATTGTGTAATCATCAGCTCCAGGCTTAAAGAAAAAAAAATATTTGTCTTTTTCTCCTCCTTGAGAACTCCAACCCCTCTCTCCTCCCTGGGAACCCGGGACTTCTTATCAACCTACCTAGGAACTGATTCTCTTATTCCCCTCTTTTTAGGAGGATTATGGTGCCAAGGAAAAGGGGCATCGTTTCCATTCCATAACTACTTCCTTCTATTGACAGGCATCATCCCTAAATTGTTGAGGCAACATATTTTCCTAACCTCCATATTAAGGGTTTCTAATCCAGGGGCCCCAAGTAGTAGTTGGAGGAGGCTGTGGCACTTGGAGGAGCCTGGAAAACCATTTGTAACTTAAAAGCTTTCAGATAGTTAGAAACAAATCCAGTTACACAGTTGTAGATGTAAGGCAAAATAGTCATTAAACCAAGTTAAAACATAATCAAAATTAAGTCACATTATGTCCATAGCGTAGGTACAGTATACCAGTTCTGTCAGGGAACATTTAGCAGGAGGCTTCCTGTGTGCTGTTTCCTGATGTCCCTTATTAATCCCTGAATATTCAGAGATGAGTGGAGAGGCAAACTTCTCCAGGGGGCTAAGGAATGCATACATTCTTAAAGTAAAAGTAACTGTTTATAGCCTTCTTCCCTTTCTGTTATGGAAAGTGAGTTTTACAACCCCATCTCTTTGAGATGGATTCTAGCCTTGTGTTTCCTGGATAAATTGTAAGATTTTTGATCTTTATCTTTGCTGAAAAGGCTATCTTGTAAGACAATATATAGATTATGTTGAATAAATGCCTTTACTCCATCAGAGTCTTGGTCCCCATGCCGCTATTCATTTCTCTCTTTCTCTCCTTTCTCTCTTCCTTTATTTTCTTATCCTCGACTTGGCACCCTCAAGCCCTGGCCCATTAAAGGGCCATAACACAGTTCATTTTAGGATTGTTAGATGTCTTCAGATCAAGAAGAGGTGTCACATGTGATTGTTGTTGGTGAAGGTATTCGCAGAGTTGAAGAAAGTCTTTTCCTTGAAGTGGAGAAACCCACCATGGACAGTCTTCAATTGATAAGGAGTTTGAAAAGCTGAAAGGTGAGTCACATAGTTAATGCTAAGGCTTCCTGACCTATGACAATATCTGCCCAAAAGGTGTGTCATTGAGATAATTCCATTTTGAGGAGCAGTTAGAGCCCTCATTAAAGGTATGGTAAAACTTTAAACCAACTGTCTTGTGTGTCCCGAATTAGTTTACACAGATGCCTCTTAATAATGTCATTAGCCTTCTCCACTTTCCTGAGGATTGAGGTCTCTAGGAACAATGTAAATGGTATTATATTCCTAGAGCTTTCTACACCCTTTGAGTTTCAGTAGCTCTAAAGATGGAGCATTTTTGCTCTGAACTTCGGAGTTTAAGATTCCACTTACATCATGAGAAGTCAGTGCAGTAGATTTCTCCCATTTCTTAACCTTGGGCTTTAGTGGATTCTGCTTTTTTTTTTTTTTTAATCTTTTTTCAAAATTATTGTGTTGGTTTTGCCATACATTGACATGAATCCGCCATGGGTATACATGTGTTCCCCTTCCAGAACCTCCCTCCCACCTCCCTCCCAATTCCATCTGTCTGGGTCATCCCTGTGAACCAGCCCTCAGCACCCTGTATTAAGCATCAAACCTGGGCTGGCGATTGATTTCACATATGATAATTTATGTTTCAATGCCGTTCTCCCATATCATCCCACCCTTGCCCTCTCCCATAGAGTCCAAAAGACTGTTCTATACATCTGCATCTCTTGTTGTCTCACATACAGGGTTCTCGTTACCATCTTTCTAAATTCCAAATATATGAGTTAGTATACTGTATTGTTACTGCTTTTGATGTGAAAATAGGTGAGGGCCTTTGAGCTTGATAGCAATAGGAACAGGATTTTGTGCTCGACCCACAGTTTTCCATGAGCCCACATGCTAGGATTTATATTTTGTTCAATTAAAGAGTGAGTTCCATATTCATAAAAACAGAGACCTGAACCTTGTTCAGTATATCTCTTTCCAGAAGGGGTGAGGGAGATTCTGGCATGGTTATAAACATGTGAGAAAACAGTACGGAGTCCCAGTTGAAGCTTAAAGGTTGACTGAAATAATAGCATTTGGCTCATCCAGACAGCCTCATTATGCTAGTGGATCAGGAGGAAAGTGGGTCAGGATCTTCAGTAAGCACAGAGAAAGTTGCCCCAGTGTCCAAAAGAAAATCAGCTGATCGGCCCCCACAGTTGTTAATATCCAGGGTTCCTCAGGTGTTGTTAGGACAGGGGCTTGTGTGGGGACCTCCGGGCACCTTCTGTCCTGATTTTCCTGAGAGTCTGACCGCTGGGGCCTACACCTCAGAGGGAAGTCTCTTCTCCAGTGTGGTCCTCTGCAGTCCAGACATGTGGCCAGGGACAGCTTGGATGCCTGAGGGCAATCCCCCTTGAGATGCCCCTCCTCCCACAGTAATAACAAGCCCATCACTTCACCTGGGTCCTTCTGGGCATTTTTTTCTCAGGCTATTTCAGAATGGATCTAACAGCCATGCTGGGGCTTCAGTCTTTTGCCTGGTTCTTTTTTGCCTCTTATTTTCCTCCTCGTATTCTCTACCATACTATACCATCTAAGCCAGCTGCAACAGTTTTTCTAAAGATTGATTTGGTCCAAATGCTTGTTTTCATAATATATGGTGGATATCTGGAGCCAACTGACTGAGAAATCTATCTTTTAAGGTTATTTCTCCCTCTGTACTTTTGGGATTAATGTTAATAAACTCGTGGAGATACTCCAGTAGTCTATCCAGGAATTTACCTGGTGTTTCCTTCTCTCCCTGCTCTATGCCAGCCAACTTAGCATAGTCTAAAGTCTTAGCATGTGCTCATTTGAGTCCTTCAAGAATACATTCAGCAAACTGGCTCTGTTACGGGAACTGCTTGGCTCCACTGTAGGGAGGAGGGCTATTTCATGTTCCCTCTTTACCCTTGTCTCATGTTCAAGCCATTCATCTCCAAAAGTAGTAGCTTCACCCAAAACCCGAACTCTTGAGTCAGGAGTCAGCGTCTGTCCCGAGACATACATTACATCTGTCCAAGTAAATTCATAAAGTCAAGTTAGCCCTGTAAAGGCTTCTATGTACTTTTTGAATCCTCTCAATAGTCTTGACTGCAATTGGTACTGTTTGAATTTCCACCAAGACTGAGGCAACCACTCCTGGAAGGGTGCCCTAATTCTCAGCCTGTTCAGTTGGGAGCCCTGACACAGGAGCAAACTAAGAGGATAGGAGGCAGCTAAAGGTTTTATAACCAAATCTGCACCCTTAGGACATAAGTCTGGCATGTCTTGCAGAAAGATAAAGAGCAACATACATGTCACTTCTACCCATTTCCCTTGTTTTCTACAGAACCAGTCTAGATGTAAAATGGTATAATAATTAAGTGACCCTTCAACAGGCCAGTGTCCCCTGTCTTCCAAAGGATACCATGACCATTTGGTATCACAGAAGATCAGGTGAGTCTTTTAATTTGAGAGATCAAACTTATCCCAGATTTTTAAAATGCATTGTAAAGGAATGGTTCTGGAACTGTTAGCTTCCATCTATACGAGATAAAAAAGTGGCATCCATAGCTTTTTTTTTTTTTTTTCCTGTCCCACTGGAGGCGTCCCTCCCTGCTCTACATGGAGGTGAAGACAGACTTTCCACCAAAGGTTTGCTTCCCTGGTCTGACCTAGTCTGTCCCTTACTGATGCAGTCACCTTACTCATTTCTTTGTCCAACATATCCACTCTGAGTATGCCACTCACCTATTAGTCACTCAGTAGCTGCCTCTGTTATCAGATCGACTGTTGTGTATCTCAGGACCTATATTAAAGTAACCCTTATTTTAGTTAATAATGGGCTCAAAGCATATGACCAGTGATGCTGGCAAATTGGATCTTCTCTCACTGTGCCCAATTTATAAAATAAATTTTATCATAGGTATATTTGTATAGGAAAATGCAAAGTAAATACAGTAAGTCCCTTACATATGAACATTCAGACTATGAAATTTCAAAGATATGAACCTATATTCCCAAGGCCAATTATATAAGCTAGTTCACATTTTTGACGTATATTGTCACATGCGTGCATCCTCTACAAGTGGTTGTGCTTTTGTGTACTTATACTGTACAGTACTGTATAGAGTACATTGTTTGTTCATGATTTTCCTGGATATGAGAAGGTGTATGAAGAGTCCCAAGACGCTTCAGCAACTTAATGACCCTCAGCGAGAAGCTGGAGCTGGATCAGCAAGAGGACTTCATCAAACCCCTTACTGTGAAATATGAGAAGCTTACTAATGAAGACCTGATGGAAATGGAAACCCAGAGAGAGGACAAAGAGAGACAAGAGGAAGAAGTAACTGAAGAACCTGAAAGATTCACGATGCAGGAAGTGGCAAGGGAATTTTCTTTATTCAAGGAGAGACTGTTAGTTTATAAGGCACAAGAACCAGATTTGGAAAAGTACACAAAAATTGCAGGACCTGTTCAGAATGCAATCCAGCACTATCGAATCATCTGCGATGGAAAAAAAAAAAAGCTACTACCCAGACATCACTGGATCTTTTTTCTCAAAAGAATAGACTGAATTGAATCCAATAAACCAGAACATGTGCCATCAACATCAGGGTTGATGCCATGGGTAAAACTGCAGCTTGTCCTATGTCTCCTATTGCTAATGATCCTTCAGCTCTACCATTGCCTACCTCCTCTCCCTCCTCCAGTCAGTAACTCTTCTTTCTTGTTCACTCAATGCCAGTCCCTGTATGCCAACTATTGTACTGTACTACAAAATGTTCTTATTTTTTTAATGTTCTTAATTTAATTTTTACTGTAAAAGTTTTAAATATTCTTATTTTTTATTTATCATTTGTATGAAAAAATATTGTAAACCTATTAATGTGTAATACTTTCAGGGCAATGTGTAATTTCCTCAGTTCTGTCTCACTGCAGCAAAGGTTGAAATGGTGGACCACTGTTACAGCTCAGTTTTATTTGGCAAGCAAAGGAAAATACATCCTTAAAGCATGAGGGCAGGCTGACTCAAAAGAAGAGAGAGGCTTAATCTTGGATCCTCTTTTTATGTTTTTTTCTCCTCCACCTGAGCCTGCTTTTGTAAACTGGGCTAGCCAGGAGGGCTTTTTTTTTTTTTTCACCTGAGGTTCTCATATCAGTCCTTGGATTTTCTTTTGTTCCATTTTTGTGGGGTTTTTCCTTTCTTGGTCTTTAAGCCACTGCCATTTTGGACTCCTTTTTCCTATTCTAACTACCTAACATTCTCCCCTCAAGAGATGGGAGTCCCATTCTTTGGAAATAGAGGAACAGAGGTTTCTCTGGCTACTTCCTGCTGAGCTGGGGCAGCAAGGAGCATTGGGCCTCCTTCTCTTGCTAGTCTCAAGCCTCAGAGTCCTCATAGCAGTGTCCATCTAATGGTGAGTGATATTTTGCATGGTTGGGTGTAGTTTTATGTATCCTTATTGAACTGGCACTGAATGTTGTAGCTTGTTGACCTGGTCAGAGACAAAATGGGTTAGACAATTGATAATAAATACATGGAGTAATCACTAGCAGCATCAATATGGTGATAACAGGGATTAGTTAGGGGCATTAGCCAACTCCAAATTCCCTGCCTAGGAGAAGGATAACCCAAAGAGAGACTGTAGCCACCCCGAGGACTCTCCAGCTCATTCTCTGAGATCCCATAGGATCTTAATTTTTTTTTTTTTTTTTTGAGGACTGTGAGACTTTCTTTAACTTAGCTGGAGGTATTTACCCAGAAACAACACATCTCATTCAAGATGGCTCAAGCCCCTCCCTGTTCAGGGATCAGGAGATCTATCTACTGTCCAGAACAATGCCTGCCAAGCTGTGTTGGCTGTTTAGAGATACCCTGAGAAATCTTATCCCCAGAAATTTAACTTTGGGGGCATTCATTAGAATGGCATTCAGTTGTAGTTCTGAATAGGTATCTGATATCTCCCAGGGACTCAAAGGTGTATTAAGTGTCTTCTTGGGTTTTCTTCCATGGCTTGACTCATAAGTAGTGAATCTAGGAGTCATGTCCTGGTACCTTGACTGCTGGGGGGCTAGAAAGAATTACAGCACAGGCACCCTTCTATGTGGGCAGGAGATGAGCCTTTGGGGACCCATCTTTCCAGACTTAATTAGCAGTTGAGTCTGTGGAGCATATAGCAGTGGTTCTTTAGAATCCTTTGGGTCCTAGTTGACACCCCACAAGCAAATATCTTGTTGGAATTGCCCAATGGCCATGGTGTAAGACTGGAGGGTCTGAGCCTCCAAATATAGGAAGAGATCTTTGACATAAACAAAAAGTCCCCCATATAGCATCTCATAAGGACCAAGACCAGCCTGTTCCTTAGGAGCAATACAGGTGTGGAGAAGAGCTATTGGTAAAGCCACCTTCCATCCGAGGGAGGTCTCCTGGGTTATCGTTTTTTAATTGCTGATTTTTAAGAATTGCTTGGCTCTTTATACTTTCCCTGAAGACTGAGGCCTCCAGGCACAATGGAGATAATAAGTAATGCCAGTGCTTTAAAGACCCGTTGGGTGACCTTAGAAGTAACTGATGTCACTTTGTAATGACCTGGGCAGGCCAAATCTTGGAATGATTTCATGAAGCAGATTTTTTTACCACCTCCTTGGCTTTCTCAGTCTAGGTGAGAAAGTCTTCAATCCATCTTGTGAATGTATCTATCATGAGTAGTAGGTATTTATACCCTTGAGAAACTGGCATCTGGGTGAAGTCCATCTGCCAGTCCTCTCCTGGGTAGACCCTATGCCGTTGGAAGGGGTAGGCCAGCTGGAGTCCTTGGAGGTTGTTTAATCGGTAAGTGGAACAAGAGTGGCCTTATAGCCATTTGGAGGCCTGTTCCCCTGAAGGACCTTTCTAGTAATCTTTGGAGAGCCTTTTCCCCTAAATGAGTGGTGGCAGGTAAGGAGTTAGCCAACTTCCACTGGAGGTTCCCAGGCAGAAAAAGGAGTCCCTCCTTTTGGAAACACCCCATATGATCCTCTTGAAAGCACTCACTCTTCACTTTAAGAGTCCTACCTTTGATATATGAAGGAGTTTCTGGCAAATCAGTCTGTGAAACTAAAGTGGCAACCCCTATTAGGTCATTGTTCTCTAATGCTGTTCTCTTAGCTGCCTGATTAGCTGCTTGATTCCCTCGTGCCACTTCTGTGTTCCCTTTTTGTTGTCCTTTACAGTGAGAGACTGAAACCTCTGTGGGCAGATGGACTGCCTCCAAGAGTCCATGGGTGGACTTCCTTAGGGGTAAATCTTTCAGAAGCTTATCATACCCAGTACCATTGCACCATGAGAGCTGGGAATCCCTGGGTCAGTGTGAAGATCCTAAAGATTTGCTCACCATATTTGATTGGGGACCCTGGGGTGATCAAGACTCCTCTTTCTTTTCAAATAGCAGCGTGTGCACATAGCGTCAGATAGTCAGTGTAAATGGCTACTCTTTTTCCTTTTCCCAGCTCTAAAGCTTGAGTTAGGGCTGTGAGCTCAACCAATTGGGCTGAAGTATCTCACAGCAAAGGTTTAGCTTCTATGGTCTCAAAATTGAAGATTACTATATATCCAGCTCTTCTTTTTCCATCCAAGACAAGCTGCTTCCATCAATGTGCCAATCCTCAGGATTGGTCAGAGGATCTTCCAACAATCCCTCTCAGGCTTTTGTCCAGTGGTCCAAGGTTTCTAGGCAAGAGTGAAAGGGGAGAGAGCCCTCAGGGCTAGGCAGGAGGGCAGCTGGGTTAAGAACCTCACAAGAGGATATAGTCAGGCCTGGATTTTCAATCAGTACTACCTGATATCTGAGAATCCTTTGATCAGACATCCATAAATGGCTTCTCCCATTCAGGAGTTGTTTCACTTGGTAGCTGGTAAAAATAGTTCATTTGCCCCCAAAAGAGAGTTTTAAAGCATCTTCTGTCAGGACTGCCATAGCTGCAAGATCTTGAAGGCAGGGAGGCCAGCCTTGGACAGTTGGGTTGGGCCTCTTGTATAAGTAAGCTACAGGCTGGGCCTCAGGTCCCAACCTTTGAGTTAAGACTCCCAAGGATATTCCTTCCTTTCTGTGAACATAAAGTTGGAATGCTTTTTCTGGGTCTGGAAACCTCAAGGCAGGTGCTTGAGTTAAGGCTTGTTTTAGTGTAGCTTCTGCCTTCTTTTGAGGAGTTCCCCACATCAGTAGGATTGAATCGTCCCGTTCCTTCAAGCTTTCATATAAGGGCTGGGCAATTAGACCATAACTGGGTATCCAGAGTTTACAATACCCAATTAGCCCCAGGAAAGCTTGCAATTATTTTCGAGTCAAGGGCAACTGGAAGATTCCTTGTACTTGATCAGAGGACAACCTCCTGGACCAATGTGCAATCTGAACTCCCAGGTAAGTGACCTTTGTCTCGACCATCTGTGCCTCAGCACAGGAGACTTTATATCCCCCCTCTGCCAAAAAGTTTAGAATTGCAAGTTCTTGGGCATTTTTCTCATCTGGAGAGCAGATTATAGGTCATCTACATATCGTAATATTTTCCCATTAGGTCCTAGGTCCAGATCTAGGAGATGCCAGCTAAACCCTTGCCCAAACAGATGAGGCCTTTCTCTGAACCCCTGAGGTAACACTGTCAAGGTCATCTGTTGGTGTTTTTCTCCTGGAACCTCCCACTCAAAGGTAAAAAGATATTAGGATTTTTTGGCCAGTGGTATGCAAAAGAATGCATCCTTAAGATCCAAGACTGTGAGCCATTTGTCATTGGGCAGAATTTCTCCCAAGATTATACAGGGATTGGGTACTGTGGGATATAGGGGGACCATAGTTTCATTTTTTTATGATCCAGAGATCTTGAACCATTCACCAGTTTCTGTCCTTTTTATTTACAGGGAGAATCAGGTTGTTACATGGCAAATTAGTGGGGACCAAATGCCCACAGGCAAGGAACTTATTTATTAGAGGCTGTGGTCCTTCCCAAGTTTCTTTTCTGAGGGGGTACTATCCAGTTTGAAAATTAATGGGATCTTGGAGGACAATGATGACTGGTTCAGCTTGGTGGGTTCATCTAGGAGTCCCCTGGGGGTTAACTTTGTCCTCCCATAGTTTTTGGTCCCTGCCTGTTGAAGCAGGTGTAATGGATTTCCTCAGTCGTAACCAGAAGCTGTAGAGATCTAGGGGCTGAAAAGCTTCCCATCACAAGTGTGGTCCCCAGGTGGGTGAATATATCTCTTCCCAATAATGGAGTAGGATACTCAGGGACCACCAGAAAAACTGGTGGGAAAATATTTTTCCATCCCAGCAACAAAGAAGTGCTCAGATAAATCTTGTTGTAATTGTTTTTCCTGTAGCACCCAAAATAGTACAGGTTTGGGAGGAGAAGTCTCCAGAGTAGGAGGTCAGGGGAGAATAGGTAGTCCCTATGTCAACCAAGAAATTCCCAGACCTACCCGCCACATCCAGTTGCACCCTTGGCTTCAGCCCTGTGATGATTATCTGTGACAGGAGAGAAAGATGGAGCTGGCTGCTTCAGTACTGTTGAACCATTGCGAAGGAATGTTTGGCACTTGACCTTGAGGCTTTTGGGTCCTGAGGGCAGAGTGCCACCCAAAGTCCCAATTGATGGCATTTGTAGCACGCCATTTTAGGAGATTTATTATGGTTTGGACACTCTATGGCCCAATGTCTCAGGCCTTGTCCTTCAAGGACTTGGGGCTTGCCATAGGGCTTCCCTGGAAGGTGGGCAACATCTGGGCATGCCTTGTCTCTCCTTTTCTCCCTTTCCTGGGCCTTTTGCTTCCCTTCCTGTTCTCTGTTATAAAAGGTATTGGTGGCTGTCTGGACCATCTCATCTAAAGAGGCAGCAGGGTCCTGCTGCTGTAGCTTTTGTAACTTTATCCTGATGTCTGATGAACACTGGGACGAGAATTTGTCCTTTCAAATCACCTGTCCCTCATAAGAGTCTAAGTCCATATTGGTAAACTCTTGGAGGGCCTCTTTTAGACTTTCAAAAAAGGCAATGGGGTTCTCATTGGATCCTGAGTTATTGCTGAGACCAGGTACAGTCCCACAAGTAATAGGCTTTCTTCTGTTTCCATGGGTGGAATTCCTTAGGGGTAAATCTTTCAGAAGCTTATCACACCCAGTACCATTGCACCATGAGAGCTGGGCATCCCTGGGTCAGTGTGAAGATCCCCATGCAGGTTGAGGTATGACAACCTCCGGCAGGTTGAACCCTTGGACAGGTTGAGGCATGTCGGCCTCCTGAGAACTTGGTCCCTGGGCAGGTCAAGGTATGTCGACCTCCTGAAACCCCTGGACTGGTGGATCCCCAAGCAAGTTGAGGCATGACAACCTCCCAGGGACCAGATCCCTAGGCAGGTCGAGGCAGGTCAACCTCCTGGGATCCTGTGCTGGTGGACCTCTGAGCAGGCTGAGGCATGACAACCTCTCAAGGACTGGATCCCTAGGCAGGTCAAGGCAGGTCGACCACCTAGGACCCCCAAGATGGAGCTGGACATCCCCAAGGTCTCCAGCATGACCATTGGGTAGTATTAAGGGGTTGTAATCTTAACTCATTGCTGGTTTGTCTACTATGGATGGGAATAGATACCATGATGTAAAGCAATCCAAGCCTGTGCCCTGAGACTGGGAATCTGGTGAAACAGCCATATGTCTTATCCTCTTATCATTCTAAGGGAATGTAAGTTACTGATTTCTCCCCCTAGTCCTCCATAAGAGCAGTTTAGGGTGTTTCAATGGTAAATACTTCATTGTCACAGACTCATTTTAGGTAATAACAGAAGTAATGACAAAAGAATGGGTTATCTTGTTCTATTAGGAGCAAGAGTATTTTAATAATAAGTGAGGTGGAATGATGTTGCCTACAAGGGGGCAGGGACCTGGTTGTAGGAGTTAGTGGCTTAGAAACAAATTGCTAAGAAGCAACAGACCAGACATTCCATAAAAGTGGAGTGGAGACTTGATCCAGGGGATATGTTTGTAGCTTTAGGAGAAGGGTGATAAGGGTTTGGGCCCAAACAGCCTACAGAGATAACTCCCAAAGTGGCAAACATTGTCCCTGGAAGCCCAGTTGCCCTTAAAAGGATGCCACCAACAGATGGACTTCTAGCAGGCACTGTGTGCCTGTCACCCACCCTAGTGTGTTGCCTAAGAGATGCTGTCATTGCACATGTTTTAGGAAACATGGAAGATGAAGGCCTGAGTATCCAGAGGGATTGGATATTATACAGTATTTCCCTCCCAAGGGCCAGCTATTTTCTGGTTGTCCCTCCAGAATATTGTAGAGGCAACACTGTGGGCCCGGATGGGGCTCACAAAAAGAACATGAAACAAGACAGAAGGGGGCAGGGCACAACTTTTGAAAGAATGATATCACCTGAGGGCATAGGGTTCAAGATGGCAGACAAGTCAAATTCAACTAAACCTTGATCTTCAATCTGCCAGCTAAATGACACACCCAGAGGCACCATGACAGTTCCAAGGCACTATCAAAAGATCAAGGAGTGGGCGGTTCTCCAATTGTTGGAATGATCCTCCCACTCATTAGCATATGAAACCACCCACCTCATATAAACTAACCACATCACATTTTATGGCCACCACATACACCCTCTGTGATGGCACACACTCTGCTGAGTGTGCTTCTCTCTAAATCTGAACAAATCTTACCTAGCACTGTGTGTCTCACTGACTATTTTCCAATGAGACATCAAGAACCTGACCTTCTTTAGGTGCTGAAACCAAACACCATGGGTTTTGGCTGAGCTCAAGTCCCAGTTGGACATGACTGAGTGACTAAGCATAGCACAGAATCCCTGCCACGTGGGTTTGAGTCCCAGTCAGGTAAACAGTTTCAAACACAACTTGCAGAAATGGAAAGATGATGACCTCCTCAATACTTTGCAATCAGTGGCATAGATGGAGAGAAGAACTGAAGGATGGGAGAAAAAAGCAGTGGGAAAAACGTACAGAGGAGCTTCTTTCATAACTTGCTGGAAAATACGTTAAATGCCTAACTTGTACACGCAATTTTCATTGGCCTGATCCTTGGCACAAAGGAGATTAATGACAGATGAACCCTCACCTGCTTGGGCAACAGCTACTAAAGCAAAGCAGATAGTGGAGCCTTTGGGACACACTGGGGAGAAGTCTCTGCCAGAGTCCCTCAGTTGCACCCACTGCTGCTTGCCTGTTCACAGGGGGTTCAAGGAAACAAGAAACGAGAGATTGTAAAGAAATTAAAATTTTGTTAGTCATGTGTCCTTTCAGCCATAGGGGTGAGGACCTCCTACCTTAACTGGAGGTCTTCTGGAATCTGAGACTGAGCTGTATGAGATTTCTGCTCAGTTTGATTTTGCTGTCCCAGTTTCCAGCACGCTAGACTTCTTATCATTTCCGCTGAGCTGGGTTTCCTTCACATTCAGCTTCCACCATGTGAGCTTTCACCAAGTTGGGCTTCCGCTGTTCTTGTTCTCCACCTTGTTGGGGCCAAGCTGAGGTTGTTTCAGCCAGGTTAAATCTGAGACTCGGCACCAGATATGTCCGGGGAGTGTGTGATTTCCTTGGTTCTATCTCGCTGCAGCAAAGATTTGAAATGGTGGACTGGTGTTACAGCTCGGTTACAGCTCAGTTTTATTTGGCAAGCAAAGGAAAATACATCCTCAATGCATGAGGGAGGGCCGACCAAAAAGAAGAGAGAGGCTCAATCTTGGCTCCTCTCTTTATGTTTTTTTCTCCTCCACCTGAGCCTGCCCTATGTAAATTGAGCTAGCCAGGAAGGCTGTTTGTTTCACCTGAGGTTCTCACTCTGGTCCTCAGATTTTCTTTTGTTACATTTTTGCAGGCTTTTCCCTTTCTTCGTCTTTTAGCCACTGCCATTTTGGACTCCTTTTTCCTATTCTAACTACCTAACAGTACTATAAAATTGATTATATTGGTTGGATACCTAGGCTTACTTCATTGGGCTTATTAACAAACTGGACTTTGAAGCATTCATTCTGTGGTGGTGGTTTAATTGCTAAGTCATGTCTGATTCTTTGCGACCCCATGGACTGTAGCCCACCAGATTCCTCTGTCCATGGAATTTTCCAGGCAAAAATACTGGAGTGGATTGCCATTTTCTTTTCCAGGTGATCTTCCCAACCCAGGAATAGAACCCAGGTCTCCTGCATTGCAGGCAGATTCTTTACTGAATGGAATTCATTCAGACTTACTATATAGCTCTCCATACTCTCTATGGTTTCAGGTATCCACAGAGTGTCTTAGAACATATCCCTAACAGATAAGGGGGAACACTGAATCATCTTTTGGTTCATCTCTTCTTTTACTTGCTGTATCCAATCAGTCACAAAAATATTCTGTTACACCTGAAAAATACTTTCATCCTTTTCTCTCTTTCTACCACCAATCATAAGCCCTTCTTACTTGGACTACTAAAACAGATTCCTAATTTTATCCTGTGCCTTTTATTTATTCTGTCCTCTATTCATTTTCCATCATTCCACAATGGTAATATTTTGAATACACAAATGTGACCCTGGTACATTACTGATTAAATCCTTCACAAATGCCCCTTTAAGTTCAAGATAAATGCCAAACTCCATTGCAAGACTTCAAGACCCTAGTCAACCTATTAGTCCCATCTTATGCTTCCCTTATTGCTAACATTAAGATTCAACTATACCACAGCACCTGAATCTCCCTAACATGTCTTCTCTGCTCTTTAATGTACACTACTTCTCTCCAGAAATACAAATGTAAAATACCACATTCCTCACAAACCTACACACATTACTCCTTTCTATAAAGTGTTTGCTGAATTGCACTACCTCAATTCCCATATCAACCCACAATGGATGAGTTGCTGTTTTCCTTCATTGTGACTTTATCATATACATAATCCCCAAATTTGTTTCAATATCTAGCTTCCCCATTAGACTCTAAACACCTTCTGAACATGAACGATGTTCACTTTTGATCTTCAGTACCTGGCAAGTGCCTTTGGACACAATTACTTTAAAACTGAATGAACAACAACAACAACAAAAATGCACAAAGTAGTCATTAGGAGATCTTTAGGAAGTTTCTTAGTCTAATTTTGTCTGTAAAAATTGAAGATGTATAAACCCCTGAAAGCTTGATTTTATGAACTGTAAAATCAGAGAAGAAAAAAGATAATGCACAAAATATAAAGATGGGCTATCAAGAACATGATGCTATAAAATTTTTTCAGTAGAAGCTGGAAAACTTATGAAAGAACAAGTATTTAAGTTTATTCTTAGTGCCTATCTTAAATGTGAAGAGTTGAGAGGAGAGCAGAGTGAGAACAAAAAGTGTAATGGTTAGAGTCAAAGGGAGCATAATGTTTGTTAGAGACATTACAGAGGTGTTCTGTCTGGACCAATGATTGAGCATATTTGAGGAGTTGTGAGACATGAAATTAGAGGAGACATGTGTGGCTATTAGAAGATTTTAAATCATTCTTTAGAAGGTACCAATTATAATCATCAGGATATTTAAAAATAATTTGCTACAAAATTGGAGTAATTAAAAGAAATAACAAGATCTTGAATTCCTAATTATAAACATATTTTTTAAAGCAGCTTGTCAAGGCTGAAATAGTTTATTACAATTATATAGTGATTTCATTTAATAACATTTCATCCTAACACACAAAAAGACGACTCTTCATGCCTTGCTACAATCTTTCCTGTTTCATCCCTTGTAGTTTGTAAACAACTACACTCACTCAATTGCTCTAATAAAAACATAATTTCTTTTTACCATTCCTTTTGTTTCACACCTCTTTACTTTGGTTTTTCTCTGTGCATTTCCTAAAATATTCCATTTTGCAAATCTCTATTCATCCATCAAGATGAAGTGCAAATGTCATCTCCAGAAAGTTCTCTAAGACCATACAGGACAGAATAAAGAGCTCTTCAGGGCTCAAAAGTAACTTTTCATTCTTATCCTACAACTCATGATGCAGTATCATTACTGCTATCATAGCGCTTTCTTCAAACTTCCTGAAGCACCAAAGTAGGTCTTCATCTTGAACTTGATAACTTTGCAGAGTTTCTAGTAAATGAAATGAACTCACTAAAGATTGAACTAACGAATAAGTATTAATAATAAAATTATATATTGAGAGTTTTGTTAATTGCCAACAATCAAAAATTAATGTTTTTATTTTTGTTTTCATACATAGTGTTCTGCTTCAAAAGAATATCCATCAAGAAAAGAGAAATATATTGCCTTTCAAGTGAGCCAAACTATAAAAAACACTTATTATGGGCTCGACAGAAATAAAAATAATATTTTTGCATAGTTCTGGTAGGAGTATAAATTCTATAAACAGCCTGGTAATATTTATCAAAAACCTTTTAAAAAATTGATTTCTTTTAACCAGTAATACTGTTTCTAGAAACATTTCTTATGAAAAACTTCAAAATGATTAATAAAATATATGTCTAAATGATAAAATGTTATGTAACCATTTATTTTTGTGTTTTCAGATATTATATAAAAATAGTAATTCAGAAGTTATCTTTTTGAACATTATGGAGGTTAATGAACGTTAACTTGTATTGAAATCCTATTTTTGCCCCATATTCGTTAAGTGACTTTGACCAATTTATTTACATTCTCAAAAATAATTTTCACATCTATACATTGAGCATAAGAATAGTAGTCATTTCATGCTACAAACGAATGAGACTTAAAAATGTAAAAGTCTCAGCACAATGACTAGCAGAGGATAAGCGATCAACAATTAGTCTACCATACCAATGATGATATAAGTGACTCATAAAAAATAAAATAGGACTTGTTTTTGCAGGAATTAGTAAGACATCAAAATGTCCTGGTACACTACAGTCCAAAGGGTCATAAAGAGTTGGACATGATTGTGCAACTAAGCACACACTCACAAGATGTGGTAATTCAAGTTGCATGCAGCTCAAGTGCTAGAATGGCATTTTACAGTGAACTGAAGAATAAGACACATTGAAGAACAACTTCAATATTTTCTTTGTGAGAATTTTGTTGAAAAATACAGAATCCTATATTTAGTTATTATTCTGGGCACAGTCAATCTAGATGGCTTTCATTAATTGGAGTCTCTTTTCAGATATTTTAAAATACTTTATTTTTGACAAGATAATTCTTCCACCTTGCTAACTAATCATCTTAGAGCCTACACAATTATTTACATTGTACCATTAATGGGGCCTTTCTTTCTTAAAGCTTAGGCAATCATTGTGACAATAAGGAGTCAGGATTTTAGGATTATTTGAGCTGCCAGTTTCTTTTGTTCTTCCTTAAAAGAGATGTCACTCAAATCCATGCAAATCTGATTGGTACTTCCGAAAGAACAAGGAGGAAAATTTGCACTTGTCATCAAGTCATTTATAATAATGTTAGAAAAGACTGAAACGTTTGTAAATTTCTTTAGAGGTGCTCACTATGCAAATATGCTGAGTGAGAAGTTTTTTAAAAAAAGAGTTCTTTAAAACTGTATCTTTTTGAGAATCATTTAAAGGCCTCAATTAACTGCAGGTGAAATGTTAAAAGTCATGTGATAACTGAAAACAATTCTAAAGTGATTGTTGCATATCAATCATTTTATGCCAAAACATTTACTTGGAAAGTATTTATAATAAGATTACCTATCCAGCTAACATTGTAACATTAATGAAATAAAAATTTAGCTAGTATATAATTATCATTGGGGAAGGGGTGAAAAAGTACAGCAAAATGAAGTGTGATTTATTTAAAATCACACAAGTACAAAGAGAAATTTGAGCAATAATGAGTCATTTTCATTGTTGAGTAGACTTCCCTCTTTTGTCCTACATCTGTCAGTATGTGAATATGTGTGAAATTCCTATGGAAAAAATATATATGTATCTGCATGTATATAATTCTTGCAAGGACACAATTCTTGTGGTAACTTTAACAAACAACTTTGCATCTTTAACAACTTTGCATGTTATAATCTAGATGATAATAGCAAAACTGGACTTTGAGTATTTAAACTTCAAGAAATTTGAATTTAAACTTCAGAAATTCCTCAAATTTATATAAACCTGGCAGTCTTTATATAAGTCACTTAGTATAACTAACTGATTCACTGTTTCAGGGCTAATATTTGCAAAATGATAGTGTGGTGCTGGGCTCCATGACATTTTCTGTCTCGGAACCCTCTGAAGGCACCAAAATCCTCACTGAAACAAAAATGGGTTCTCATCAATACACATGGTACTGTTTATATAGAACTTGGAGAAAATCATCCAAAAGGATGAAATTATATCATCATTATATCATCATCATCATGAAATTATATCAGGGTAAAGATATGATGTAAGTTGTTAAGTATTTATTATGCAAAGTTGAAGAGGGCTTCCGAAGTCTGAGAATATGGAGAAGGAGGAGAGATGGGGATAGCTGTGTTTAGTTATTATTAACTATATTTAGTTAATATAGTTCACTGAGGAAAGTAAGGCCACTTTATAATAGCCAGCTGGAGAGCACTATGATCAATGGGAAAAAAAAATAGAATATAAATAATGGATGAATGAATATAGTGAGTCGAATTAGAATCCAAAGATGACAAAAACCAGGATGCTTTAAGGAAAGGTAATTTTGAGTAAAAGCGAACAATCAAAACCTGAGAGCTAGAATAACAAAAAAAAAGATCTTAAGCCTTCTGTAATCATCAATAAAATATAAAACAATAACTCAGTTGGGGATTGAAATATAATCAAGAATTAAATAAGTATTTTGGTAAAACACATTATTACAAATAATAATAGCTATCATTTATTAATAACTTAATGTATTCTAGCACTAACATTCATATTTTCTGAACCTTGTAACTTGAGCATGGGAATTTTCCCAGGCATAGCTAGTCTGATTAAAGTGACAAAAGGATTATTAATAGGGGGAACAATCTGAATCATTACAAGGAACTAAACAAACATAGCAAGAAACTCTGTTCTGTAATATCTTTGAGGACAAAGGGTAAAATCTTGGGCTCTACTTCATCCTCAACAGGAAATCTTTGGCCAAATTAGGCAATTAATTCACCTAATAGTATTTTGCACAGAATCAAATACATTTCTCCTCAGATCGACTGTGTCAACAATCAAAAACTAAACAGTTTAAGATCTAAACAGAATAAGATCCTAAGATGCAAGGGCAATCAGCCTCCCCAATTTGGATGCAAATAAAAGCTCTGAATAAGAGATTATTTTGCAAGGCTTAATTAAAAAAACAAAATAAAGCAAAACAAAAGAAAGTAACATGAAATATTTTTTGAAACTAAAAAACATATAGGAAAGTGCAGCCTTAAATAGATAAAGAATCCACTGTATTAAATATATGTAAATTAAATAACCAAATGTGATTTATTTTAGGAAATAAATCATGGAAGCCTCAGCTTTTTGCCCTTAGCAAAATACTTAGATACCATGAAACAAAAATTTAAACATAAGATGAAAACATAGCACATTGAGGTCAAAGAGATAAGACAGGTAGATATAGAAGTAATAGAAATGTTCTAAGAGAATTTTTTAATAAAATATAAATACTAATACATTTACATAAAGATAAAGTGTTCATGCACATTCAAGTGTAGCTCCCTTGGAAAAAATTACATAAACATATATGAATATAAACACACATATATAATATATATGTAAGTATATACTTACACACATACATATTCACATAAGATTGTTTACATAGATGTTGAAAAGACATTTGATAAACTCAACAATCATTCTTTACTTTGAAGCAAGTTATAAAATAGGAACAGAAAAACTTCCATAAACATCCAAACTCAGTATGTTTCATGGAAAAGTTAATAACATAATTCATACTAAAATTAGAAAAAAGGCAAGAAAGGCCACACACACTATCATTATTTAACACTGTCCTAGAGGTATAGCCATTGCACACAGAGAATGAAATATGATGTCTAAAATTGCAAAGGTGTTAAAGATGTCACTATTTATTGAGTAAATACCTGAAAACCCTTGAAAATTAAGTGTAAAAATTACTGAGAGCAAGATAATTCAGTGAGATTATGGAATACAAATTTAATATGAAGAAATCAATAGCTTTTATATTTAGAAGGAAGGGAGAACTTGTACTACTTTCAATGGCCATAACTACAAATAATAGCAAATACCTTAGATAAAGTCACCAAGAAATACATAGAACTTTATTAGACATTTTAGAAATATTATGAACACCTACAATTGAACAAATCTCTTTAAAGTTTTCCCTAGATTGACCTATAAATGAAATTCTATCCTATGAATATACCAAGAGAATTTCTTTAAATAGAAAAGCTATAATTTCTTATAGAAAATTAAACAGAACAATTCTTTGAACACCCAGAAAGAGGAGAAAGAGGAAAAGGAAAGACAGAAGAAGGAGAAGACTAATGATGGGAGTCAGACCTTCCAGCAAAAAAAAAAAAAATAAATTATATAATATTTAAAAAAATAAATATTATATATATATATATATATATATATATATATATATATATATATATATACATATATATATACTGTATAGGGATGGCCTTGGGTTCCTGACACCATTGTGAAACAGCATGGGTTTTGGGATCTCCTCCCCCAAAATCAACCTGAAAAAAATGTATGTATGAGAGATGAATGTAGGATCCAGGTTACTAAAACAATAAAATAAAGACTAGAAATGGGCAACAATTGATCAAGTCACTAACAAAATAAACTCATCAAGGATAAAGGATAAAGTAAAAACCCATGAAGTACAGATACATACTGCTTTCAGCCCAAAGAACTACAATACCACAGCTCACTAAATAATAAGGAATTCTTTTTAGTCCTATATACCTTCTTCAGCAAGCTGCCTGTAAAAAGTAATCTGACAGGATCACCAAGAATGTGAGTTCTCTTTCAATTTTTTTATCACTTTTAATTTTTAATGTTTAAAAAAACCTCATTTTGCAATAAGCTAGCTACCACAATGCAAACAAAGACTACATTTAATCTTTTCTCTTCAGCAATATCTATTCTATGAAGCATGAAGAATCATGACACAGGCCTCTGATCTCAAAGAGCCTAAATTCTAATAGAAGCAATAAAATTTGACATTAAACATTTAGAAGACAGTATGAGATAGTATCTAAGAGCAGAGTTGTGCAGTTTAACCTCATAATGCAACCCTATTATGAACAACCAGAAGACAAGACTTTTTTTTTTTCTTTCTTTTAAATGACCAGTGTCATTCACATTATCAGTTCCAACAATAATCAGCAACTCAAACCCTGGGCTAGCTGTATCTCCTCTCTCTTGGAGATAATAGATCTGTGGTTCTAGCATATTTTTACTGCCCATTTATTTCACTGATATTTTATATAATATAAATAATTTCTGACAGTATTTAAGAAGGTTGCCATAGTGGAAGAGGTCTTTGAAAATGTCTTATAGTCTTAGCTCGGAGTTATCAGGTCAGCAAAACCACAATGAGACAATATGATACCTAGCCATTAGGATGGATGTTATTAAGTTAGTAAGCAAGAAATACATAAATAAACAAATGTTAGCAAGATTGTGGAGACACTAGAAACTTTGGGCATCAATGCTGGTATTATAAAATTCTGCAGTTATTGTGAAAGATACAGTGGTGATTCTACAAAAAATTCAACAGAATCACCTTATGATTCAGCAATTCTGCTTCTGGATATATGCCCAAAAGAAATTAAAGCAGGGACTTGAACAAACATCTGTATAACAGTGTTCACAACAGGATTACTCATTCATAAAAGTAAAAATGTGGAGGCAACTAAAGTGTCCATAGATAGATGAATAGATAAACAAGATGTGATATATACATACAATGGGATACTATTCAGCTTTAAAAAGTAAGAAATTCTGACCCATGCTGCAACATGGATGACCTTGAAGACATTAAGCTAAATGTACTATTTCCCTTATATGAAATGTCTAGAATTTAGTAAACACAGAAAGCAGATGGTAGTTTCCAGGGCTGGGGCAAAGGAGGAACAGGGAATGGTTTAATGAGTACAGAGTTTCAGTTTTGCAAGATGAAAAGAGCTCTGGAGATTGCCTGTATAAACAATGTGAATGTGCTTAATATCACAGAACTTAAATGTTTAAAGTGGTAAATTTTATGTATGCATGAAAAGTGAAAGTCAGTCATGTCCATCTCTTTGTGACCCCATGGACTATACAGTCCATGGAATTCTCCAGGCCAGAATACTGGACTGGGTAGCCTTTCCCTTCTCCAGAGCATCTTCCCAACCCAGGTCTCCTGCATTGCAGGTGGATTCTTTACCAGCTGAGCCACAAGGGAAGCCCAACAATACTGGAGTGGGTAGCCCATCCCTTCTCCAGCGAATCATCCCAACCTAGGAATCGAACCAGGTTCTCCTGCATTGCAGGCGGATTCTTTACCAACTGAGCTATGAGGGAAGCTCTTATGTATGCATACTTTATTATAATAAAAATACTGTCAACAGGCTAAAAGCTTTACTAACTATATCAAGTGATAACTTTTCTAAATAGTCCATGGAGAAATAAGGCCACAACTGACCCCCATGCTATAGTCCTTTGGGTAGGTCCTGTTGTTCTTCTGTCTCCCTTACATCTGCATCTTAAATCACTATTCCCTAGCTCCAGCACTCCTCAACAGGTTACTCTGAATTGGGGATAAGAGAGCCTTGTTGTCTCCAGCCCTCTGAAGAAGGTGGCGGTGTTCTCTCATCTTACTCTTTTTACCCATATACCAAAGGCTTGATGATTCTTAGTAATTCAATCCTTGGTGAATGGATGGCCCTAGAAATTACTGGCATCCTTTTTTGTGGCATATCTGAAGTTGCAACACATTTTTGTTTTCTGGATTAGATTCCTATGATCTCAACATTTGTCTGAAGCTTGACTGGATTTTTCATGCACCTATTTAATACCTGTGACTTTTTAAAAACTGAGGTATAGTTGATTTACAATATTATATCAGGTTCAAGTGTACAGTGCAGTGATGCAATTGTTTATAGATTAAGCTCCATTTATGGTTATTATAAAATATTGGCTATATTCCCTGTGCCACACAATAGATCCTGGTAGCATGTTTATTTTATATACAGTAGTTTGTACCTGCTAATTCCCTGCCCCTATCTTGCCTCTGCCCCCACCTGTAACTTTCACTTTGCAGGAACTCATGGTCCTTGATGACTTCACTATAACTCCAGCTCCTTTTGCTTCTTATTTGCTTTATGTCTGTGTTGGAATGCACCTTGCAGGCCTATAAGCCTTGTAGTTGCCCAGCCTTGAGATGGAAGAAATAACCCAGAGACAGTGACAGAGACATCAATGGTTATGAGACAGGGGTCTTACACAAAGGGCACTTGAGGACCCCCCACTGTGAGCTGCAGGCAGGACATGGCACCAGTCTTTGCCACTCAGGGGAGGAGGGTACCATTTATAGGAGAAACTGAGGTCAGGAAGGCTTGTCAGTGACCAGAGACTGACTAAGCCCTATAATTAAGAATGCCTGAATAGTTGTGTATGTGAAAAGGGCCCAGTTGAGTAGGGGAGATACAGAGAGCAAAAAAACAGCCGTTCTGAGCGGCCTGACCACACAGGTCTATCCAAGGGAGACCTGCATTTTAACAGCCTTCCAAGAACCTTAAATCAAGAGCATCTAGTATTTGAGAAGGTGGGAACCAAAGAAAGAACTACTTACTATGTGGCAAAAACAAAAAATGAGAAAAGAGTTTATATCAAATTTTAATATGAAATAACATTGGGCTTGTGAGATCTGATGAGATTCCTTTTTGTATTTTAGCAGCCACTACAATTTTTACCCAGAGGTTCAATTTACAAGTTTCTACTATGGAAAATAATTGATTAAATTAGGGCAAAAAGCTCTACAAACTTCCTACACCATAAAGCCAAGCCTGTCATTTGTTCTTGATGGCAAGATTAATCTAAGCATTTTTTTTAAGTTTATTCAAATGAAAGTACCAGAAGTTGAGAACATAATGGCTGATACCTGAGCCCTGATGCTAAGCCCATCCTTACACATTGCTGAGGATGGCCACCTAGAGGTGGCAGAACAGAGAGAGCCTGCAGGTTAAGGATGGCCGGATGGTCGACTGTCTGACAGCAAGTGGCCTCCCTTCTGCTTTGTGTGGAGAAAAGATGCTGAGACTCAACAGGGAGGGGAAGGCAGAAAAGCAGACAGGTCGCAAAAGAAGACCACACAGAAACAATTAACCAGATGGGCAGCTGTGTCACAGTCAGAAGCCAGAAAGTGCACAGGAAACTGAAACTATGAAACAATACAAAATCATTACTTTAAAAAAAATCATCAAGATTAAATTGAGACCTCAGCTATCAACAAAACACAGGAAATAAGGGAAGTTTCTAGGGTTGACTGAGAAAACTGAGGGGATGGTATCCATGAGGAAAGTCCCCTCAAGGCAGTTTGCTAAGTTTCTCCTTAACCTAAAACAAACTTGCCACTATTCCTCATGTCATTAAGTCCTGATCAGATGACATTTCTGGAACAGTAACAGGTCCAAATGACGATGCTCATTTGCTAGTCACCTGGAAACATGGTTCAATAGTCTTTTTCTTCTTTCATTTTCTAATGCTAAATAAAATGAAGTAAAATAAACTCTGGGAGGCAATTTTGCTGGATGGGAAATAAATGATGGATATTTCTCATATGATCGAGATTTTGTAAAACTAAATGTAAAAAGAAGCAAATATTGTGTTTAGTAGTATGACTCTGAAATCACACTGTCTGGGTCCAAATCCTAGCTCCATCCCTCATTAGAAACTGTGCGGCCTTTTATAATTGACTCATCTTCTCTGGTCTTCAGCTTCCCTGTTTATAAAGTAGTGATAATAGTGTCTATGTTATAAGATTCTTATGAGGATAAATTGAGCAAATTTATGTGAAACACTTAAAACAGTACCAGGTTGATAAAAAAAAGACTAGGCAAGTATTTAGTATTACAAGAAGTTTTGAAAAGAAAAACAATCACAATGGAATATTATTCAGCCATTAAAAAGAATACATTTGAATCAGTTCTAATGAGGTAGATGAAACTGGAGCTTATTATACAAAGTGAAGTAAATCAGAAAGAAAAACACCAATACAGTATACTAACACATATATATGGAATTTAGAAAGATAGTAACGATGACTCTATACACAAGACAGCAAAAGAGACACAGATGTATAGGACAATCTTTTGGACTCTGTGGGAGAAGGCAAGGGTGGGATGATTTGAGAGAATAGCATTGAAACATGTATATTATCATATGTGAAACAGATCACCAGTCCAGGTTCAATGCTTGAGACAGGGTGCTCAAGGCTGGTGCACTGGGAAGACCCTGAGGGATAGGATGGGGAGGGAGGTAGAAGGGGTTTCAGGATGGGGAGCACATATACACCCACGGCTGACTTATGTTAATGTATGGAAAAACCACTACAATATTATAAAGTAATTAGCTTCCAATTAAAATAAATTTAAAAAAATTTATTCTCTGATAAAAAAGAAAAACAATTATAACTTTAAAAGAAGGAAAGAAGAAAGGGGAGAAGAGATGATTACAGTCTTGAGTCTTCTAGCTATTAATTTACATATCATAATGCTGAGTAAACATTAAACTAAATAAACAAGTATAATTAAAACAGGAAAATGAAAGAGGAAGAGGTAGTTATATAGGTGAATTAAACCTTCATTGAAACAGAAAATAGTTACTAACTAAATATCAAATATGTGGAGGTAATAATACTAAAAGAAACAGCTAAAGTAACTGAAAGTCTGGAGAGGGAAACTTAATGGTAAGAAAGCATTACTAGATATTTTAATGTATCCCTTTGATAAACTTCATATATCTATATACAAATATATAGAGATATATGCATATACACAAGTTTTAACAGTACTTGAGAAAAACAAGTGTTTAAACATGTGAATCACACTAAAATTTGGTCTGCCCTATTACAGTGTTTCATTTGCATAAATTTTTAGTTTAGAAACAGAGACATCTGATTTAAAGTATCATAAGACATCATGCCCTAAATTGTTTTTAAAAGCAGCTAACTGCAGAGAAGGCAATTGCACCCCACTCCAGTACTCTTGTCTGGAAAATCCCATGGACGGAAGAGCCTTGTAGGCTGCAGTCCATGGGATTGCTAGGAGTCAGACACGACTGAGCTACTTCACTTTCACTTTTCCCTTTCATGCATTGGAGAAGGACATGGCAACCCACTCCAGTGTTCTTGCCTGGAGAATCCCAGGGATGTGTGAGCCTGGTGGGCTGCTGTCTATGGGGTCGCACAGAGTTGGACACAACTGAGGTGACCTAGCAGCAACTGGAAAACAGTGTAGATGTTAAGCAAGCATTTTGGCTTGGGTACCAAAGTCACATCATGGTCAGTTTCCACTGGCATGTGGCCTTGCTACCATTGCTTCTGAGAGGTTCTGCCTCTCAATGAAAACTGGTGACAAGGTTGAAAATGTTCTGTATTTCTTGTAAGTTACAACATGTGGGAGATATTCCCTGCTCCTAAAAACTAGAGAGAAAGGGTCACTTCTTAGCCACATTACTCTTCAACATTTACCATACCTTCATATTCAATTTTTTGGCATTAAATTTAAGTAAAAACTTAATTTTCAAACAATTAAGTCATTTTCAATGACTTGCTAAAAAAAGTGAGAGAGAACTAGCAATATGACCTTGAGCAAGTTAGAATTCTCTGAACAATTAGTTCACTTGTGAGATGAAAGGGGCTTAAATTAGATTCCTGAGGACCCTTCTGTGCTTTAATTCTAGGATTTCTCTGCCGGGAGCCGTCAAGATGCCCCCTCACTTGGATGACAAAGTCAGGAGACTGAGAAGGAAACTTCAAAGTGGATTTTCCTTTGGGGCATCCCAAGGCAAGGCCCCTCCTGATATTTTTCTTGGGAAGTTCTGTTTATGCTCATCCGTTTATGTTTTAGCTCATCTCAGATCAGTCCCAGTTAGGAAAAATTCATCCTGAGATAATTCCCTCAGACCTTATTTCCCTCAGAGGATCTGGGAAGGCAGATTCCCTTTCCCGGGGACTAAGGAGGAATAAGGGACATTTAAATAGATTACTACACCTCCTACTACTTACTGGGGAGTTTACCAAGAGTTCTCTGGGGGTCATGGCAAAGCCACCACCAGAAGGGCTCGTACTTGGGTCACCTTTCCACATCCCACTCCCCCGACCACTCCACGAAAGAGGCTCCCTTCCTTGAAAAAAACAGACTGGAATGGGACTTAGGAATGCTCATAACTGTGGCCAGCATAGTTGGAGACACTGATTGCTTTAGTGTAGTGTAGACATAGGAATTCTTTTTAGTAGTTGTAAGGTTAATAGGGTTTCATTGTTAAAGCAGTGCTGCTAAACTGTCTCTTTGTCTTCTTTTCTCTTTCCTTGTAAAAACCAATATTGGTTAATAGAATAAAACAGTTTCAAGCTTAAGCCCCTCTTTCTAGCTTCTACATAGTTGCACCTTGTCAGGGAACATTTGGCAGGAGGCTTCCTGTGTCAATCCCTGAATATTCAGAGGTGAGTGGAGAGGCACACCTTTTCTGGGGACAAAAGAAATGCATACATTCTTAAAGTAACCATTTACAGCCTTCTTCCCTCTCAGATGTGGAAAGTGAGTTTTTACAACCCCTTCTCTTTGAGATAAATTCTAGCCCTATGTTTCCTGGATAAGTTGCAAGATTTTTATCTTTGCTGAAAAGGCTATCTTGTAAGACAGTGTATATATGCCCACATTATGCTAAATAAAGGTATGCTAGAGGCATTCAAATGGTAAACATACTATTGTTAAGTCTGATTATGCAGAAATCCGACCTTTTGCAAGGAAAATGAGCTTAATGTTAAAGTTGTTGATGGTAGGCAGAAAACAAAAGTTTGCATAAAATAGTTGTGATGTAATGGGGATGTTTTTTGGCTATAAAACTGTAAGCTAACAAAAATAAAGTGAGAGACTTCTCCATCACCTTTTGGAGAGACTTGTCCATCACCTTACAAAACTAACAGCAATAAAGAGAGACTGCATATGTAAACCCATGGTGATATCATGACAATGTATGGCAAAAACAATTAAAAAATAAAAAAATAAAAATAAAAAAAATAAAAAAATAAAAAAAAAAATAAAACTGTGATGAAAAACCAAAAAAAAAAAGAGAGAGACTGCTTCATCACCACATACCGATTCAGCTCAGTTCTTCCACCGATGCCACTTATCCTTCAAGACCCCCAGACCCTGCCGGGGCTGGACTCCGGCATTTCTCAATTTCTACTCAGTAAGAATTTCAGTATTCTTGTCTGGGAAATCCCATGAACAGAGGAGCCTGGAGGGCTACACTCTATGGGGTTGCAAAGAGTCAGACATGACTGAAGGACTAAACAATAAGGACAACCCAGTAGGAATATCTTTTCTTTCCAGTAACATCATACCCTTCTCCATCAGTCATCATAGATGATAATGGTGCTAATGTACCCAGACAAAATACAGTCTATTAAATGTGTTCCCTTTTAGTTTGATGAGAATGTAAGTATTTATCATACTCTAAAGTGAAATGCCACTGCATCTTTCTAAATAATGGAGTTACAGTACTCTAAGACACAGTGAAAACATTAGAAACAATACTGCCTCTCAGTTGAGTTTTAGCTCCACTTTTAAGGACAAATGAGGAAAGTTTCTCATCTGTGGTTCAAAAAGATAAAGTTAAATAGGAGAAGACAAGTGAAAATAAAGGTAATCCAAATATTAAAAAATTGAGAATAGCAACAGCTATTTCACTATTTTTAAAACTCTCTATTACTCACAATTTAACTGCAGGGTTTCCCTGGTGGCTCACTGGTAAATAATCCCACTATTCTTTTATTACTAATTTTTAAGCAACATGAAACAAGACCTTGTTAATAGAAAACTAGGATTTTAGATAAAAATTAAAATCATTTAACCAACAAAAGAAATAAAAAGTCAAATTTTCAAACAAATTACAAATTAGTGGACCTGAATCTCTTATTTTTAATTTTACAGTAAGTCTTAAAATTATATCATCATTAAAAATTAAAAGGAAATTTTATTCATGTAATTACTTGCTAAGAAAATAATTTCTTTTTTCCTAATTACTTTTCAACTCCTTCCAATAATTCTTTTCCCTATAATAATTGGTCACAAAACATCTAATTTTCTTACAAAGGATACATGCAGTCAAAACTAATGACCCTAAAATAATTTCCCAAATTTGGATAGCCCAACCATGCAGCCATTTCTCATATTCCTAGCTATCTACTACATATCAATTTTTGCATGTTTTATTGGATTTTCTGCTTCTATGCAAGTGTTCTTAGTTAGGAGGCAAGATGGAAGTGATTTTGATCTCAAGTCCCATGTGCTAAAATTTGAATCCTGACCTCAATAGGTTATTAGCTGAAATATTATTGTAAGGAAAAAAGAAATAGAAACACCAGTTGATTTAAAAGTTCGGTTCCCCATCTCCTGCTTGTCAAAAAACAATACCTCATTTATATGAATTCATGAGAAGTTATGTTCGTACAAGATGACTCCATTATACCCTGGGGCCACAGTGTACAGGTGCAGCAAGGGTGAAAAAGGCAAACTGAGCCAATCAGAGTCCTTTCCTGGAAACTGGAATTAGGATTATGATATTAACTGTCTACCATTCCTTGACTTGCTATTTATAGAAGAAACTTATTGTGTATCAGTTTACACACACAATACCTATTTTCTTGTGTCCTCTAAAAGAATCCAATCACAAAAATGCATAGAGAGAAGTGTGCATTTTACTGAATAACTGTTATACAGAAGATGGTAAAGAACATTATTTCACACTACACACAGCAAACAAAAACTACTCCAGCAGTAATTCTGATCACCAAAGCCCTTCCCATCATGGTATGATTTTGTTTTCCTCTGGTCTTTTTTTCACTCTGGTCCCTCTCTCCTGACTCATCTGCTAAATACTTGTCTCTTTTTAATATGTAAAACAATACAGCTTTGTTCTAGTTTTACTTCCAGATTACAGATCCAAATTCATGCCCAGGTACATTAAAACAAGCGTATAAACAGTGGCCTGGACATACTCTTTTAAGAAAATCACAGTGTCCCTGTTTATTACAAGGCCATAGCTTTTAGCATCTTCCTTCCCCTGCTTTATTAACATATGCAATGATTTCATAATGTAAATTTCAGAAGATAAAATACCCATGCATTTCCATCACTGGATATAAATGAAAGGTTGTGGGGCTAAAAGGCATGACTTGATGGTACTAACTGAGGAAGGAGATAAGACTTTTCTTGCCTTTGTCCAAACAACACAGTATGGGTACACTGGGGGTGAGGAGAGGCAGTGCTAGGGAGCTGGGGCAGAGACAAGAAAAGGGACTCAACCTTTCCCTTTTGTCATGACACCAAGCTACTTTAATTAAGAGATTCTGGAAAAGGAATCTCACACAGAAGCTGGTCAATAAAATGAAGTCTCAGTCTGATCTCTGTGCTCTTTCCATAGACAAATGAATCTGAACTTGCCCTGTATAAAGCTTCCTTCACCCCTATTTCACATCAAAGTTTCTGTTTTCTCCATGTTCAACCTTTGAAAAGTGAAAGTGAAAGTCACTCAGTTGTATCCAACTTTTTGCTACCCTATGGAATTCTCCAGGCCAGAATACTAGAGTGGTTCGTCTTTCCCTTCTCCAAGGGATCTTCCCAACCCAGGGATCAAATCCAAGTCTTCCACATTACAGGCAGATTCTTTACCAGCTGAGCCACAAATGTTCAACCTCTACTGCTCTTAAAATAAAGATGCTATTTTTACCAAAGTTATATAATAATCAGAAAATGAAAGAAATGGAAGATATCAGAATACCAAATGGAAGAAGCAAGCTTTTACAAAACTGTTTCAAATATCTAACAGCAGTAACTCTACACTTCATTCATATTTCTTAACTCCTTTCTTAGGTGATGGTGATATCACCTTGATTCTAAAGAGCACCAACAGTTTACTTACCATTGCTCTTATGTTTTCATTGGAAATGTTAGAATAGTGAACTATTATTATTATTGTTATTATTATGAGAATAGTTTGATCATGCAGGTCCCCTATAAGAGTCTAAGGGACAGCTCAAAGTTCATGGACCACATCTCAAAAAATGCTAACCAAGGAAATGGCAATCCATTCCAGTATTCTTGCCTGGAGAATCCCAGGGACAGGGGAGCCTGGTGGGCTGCCATCTATGGGGTCGCATGAAGTCAGACACAACAGAAGTGACTTAACAGCAGCAGCAGCAGAACTTCCTTTATCCTACAAGCCTAGATATAAACATGTGAGACACAAGCCTGATGGTTTTGCCGATAATGACCCATAACCTATAGAGTCAAGAAAACATAAAACTATTTATTATAAGAAAACACCAGTTCTAAAATGACTGCAATTTGCCTGGCAAAAAAAATGTCATTTGGTTGTCTAAATTGTTCTTCTTATAAAGTTGTACATAGTTCAATAAATGGTCTAATAATAAAAAATAATCAGTTTATATCATTTAAGTATGATAGGTAAGGAAAAATACTTATAAAATTTATATCACAAATAATTTATTACATTTAAAAGAAAACAAAGCATGTTGTCACCTTTTAGGATCTGGTCCTCACTGATTCAACAAAAGCCTGTATGGTAAATAGCTACTTGGAAAGTTCTATTCATCCTTGCAGGCTTCCCTGGTGGCTCAGCAGGAAAGAATCTATGTGCCAATGCAGGAGATGTGGGTTTGATCCCTGGGTTGGGAAGATGGCCTGGAGATGGAAATGGCAATCTGCTCCAGTATTCTTCCTGGGAAATCCCATGGACAGAGGAGCCTGGGGGACTACAGGAGTTGGATATAACTTAGCAACTAAAGAGCAACATCACTTCGCTTTTGTAACTAAAAACCACTGTTTTTTTTAATGATGCAACACTATGTAGATACTATTATTTAGTTGGCAGGTGGCCTTTACTTAATTTTATATGTACTGCATTTATATGCATTGTAATATATTCACATCAATCTATATGTTTCTTACAGATAATAGCCTAGAATGAAATTTAGTTATTCAAGATCATTCTCAGCATACATTCAAACAATTTCAATATAAGTGAGGTATCTTTAAAAGCCCACAATTACTAATAAACCAATACTAGTTTCTCAATAGTGAAATTATTCCTTCAGAATGCACAAAAACAAAATTTTCTGCTTCTTAACTCCATCTAAGTTTCCTTGAATGAATGAATATTTAATGTACCAGAATACAATAAGTTGAATAAAATAATCTCTTCAACTAAAAGTATAAAATGCTGGCAATAAAATTTTACCTGACTCTAGAAAATTGAATCTGCATGAAATGCAAAAATCAAAATAGTATACTCTTCTCATTTTTAAGATCACATAAGAGTTAATATGGCTTCTGTTAGTTAGTGGAATCAATATGACTTCTCTAATAGTTTGATTAGTTAATTCTGTGATCTCCACAATAAAGCTGAATACTTTGGAACACTGAACTTAGAGCCCAAAATACCTGGCTCTTTCTAAATACCATAAAGCCATTAATACCTTCTACTTTCTAAAGATGTAATACTGAAAATTTATTTAATCTAATTTTTCTCATTTATAATATGTTGGCAATCTCATAGACTGAAGTTAGTTTCATATGAGATATGTTAAAAATTAAAGCCAATATAAATGTATGTCTATAATTAAAACAGTCACAATCATAATATTATTTTAATTATAACATACTATTGAGCCACAAACTAGCTTCTACTTGGAAATCAATATATTTGAAGAAAGTATGTCTATATGAAATGCTGGGCTGGATGAATCACAAGCTGGAATCAAGATTGCTGGGAGAAATATCAACAACCAAAGATGCAGATGATACCACCCTAATAGCATAAAGTGAAAAGGAACCAAAGAGTCTCTTAATGAAAATGAAAGAGGAGAGTGAAAAAGCTAGATTAAAATTCAACTTTCAAAAAACTAAGATTACAGCATCTGGTCCCATCACTTAATGGCAAATAGATGGGAAAAAATGGAAACAGTGACAAGCTTTTATTTTGGGGGACTCCAAAAGCATTTCAGATGGTGACTGAAGCCATGAAATTAAAAAATGTGTGCTCCTTAGAAGAAAAGCTATGACAAGCCTAGATAGCATATTTAAAAGCAGAGATGTCACTTTGCCAACAAAGGTCATATAGTCAAAGCTATGGCTTTCTCCACAGTCATGTATGGATGTAAGAGTTGGACCATAAAGAAGATAAAGAAGGCTGAGCCCCAAATAATTTTGAACTGCAGTATTGGAAAAGACTGTTGAGAGTCCCTTGGACTGCATGGAAATCCAACCAGTCAATCCTAAAGGAAGTCAATCCTAAATCTTCATTGGAAGGATTGACCTGATGCTCTAATACTTCGGCCACCTTTTGTGGAGAGCCAACTCATTGGAAAAGACCCAGATGCTGGGAAATATTGAGGGAAAGAGGAAAAGAGGGCAACAGAGGATGAGATGGTTGGATGGCATCACTCAAGGGTCATGAGTTTGAACAAACTCCAAGAGATAGTGAAGGACAAGGAAGCCTTCTATGCTGCAGTTCATGGGGTTGCAAAAAGTCAGACACAACTTAGCGTCTGAACAACAACAATGTCTATGCTTTGGATAACAGGGGTGGGCAAACCAAAGACTCTGGGCCAAATCTTGCTTTCAGAAATAAAGGTTTATTGGAACACAGGTATATTTTGCATGTTGTCTACAGCCACTTTCCTGCTACAATGGCAGAGTTGAGTAGTTGCAACATATGATATAGCCCACAAAGCCTAAAATATTAAGAATATTAACTTCCCAAATCATTTTTTTTTCTGAAAAAGTAAGTTGAAATTATGTCTTCCACTAACACTTTTTTTTCTGAAAAAGTAAGTTGAAATTATGTCTTCCACTAACACTTTCACATTAATACCACAAAAATCAGGTCAAGTGGAACCATAGAGAAAACCCAAGAGACTAGAATCTTTAAGCAATTGGCAGATAATACAGCATCAGTTCAATTCAGTTCAGTCACTTAGTCGTGTCTAACTCTTTGCGACCCCATGAACCGCAGCATGCCAGGCCTCCCTATCCATCACCAACTCCTGGAGTCCACCCAAACCCATGTCCATTGAGTCAGTGATCCAATCCAGCCATCTCATCTTCTGTCGTCCCCTTCTCCTCCTGCCCCTAATCCTTCCCAGCAACAGGATCTTTTCCAATGAGTCAGCTCTTTGCATGAGGTGGCCAAAGAATTGGAGTTTCAGCTTCAACATCAGTCCTTCCAATGAACACCCAGGACTGATCTCCTTTAGGACAGACTTGTTAGATCTCCTTGCAGTCCAAGGGACTCTCAAGAGTCTTCTCCAACACCACAGTTCAAAAGCATTAATTCTTCGGCGCTCAGCCTTTTTCACTGTCCAACTCTCACATCCAATATAGCATAGGATTTCTCAAAATCTGTCCATCGCATCAGTATCAAAATTAACGGGAATATTTGTAAAAACATTATTTGGATGCTGTGCTTGAGGACATTTTTTTTTTAAGCAGAAGTCAAAGGGAGTCTACAATACCTAGAACCCAGATACTCAAACTGTGAACCAAGCAGTATTAATATCACCTATAACATGTTACACATGTAGCATCTCAAGCTCCACACCAAGCCTACCAAGTCAGAACTTGCATTTTTAAGAGACCCTGAGGATGCTATTAAATTTTGAAATGCTTTGACTTAAAACATCGTTAGAGTAAAGATCTACCTGGAGCTGTTAGGCAAAAATAAAAGGACATGAGAAACCTCATTGAAAAGATTTCCCACAGCATTTACAAAATTGGAGCTCACACAGCTGGGGAATCCTGTCTGACAAATTTTGATTTATTCTTTCTCTTAACTAAGATGACTCTCTACAGAGAAATGTGTAGCATATGAAACAAAACACCATTTTTGGAGTTTGCAACAGATCTATGCCCAAAGTGATGATAGCTAACCCTCAGGTTCTTGAAAGAGAGTTCAGAAGTTTGCGTTGGGGCAAATCCTATGCAGAAAAGAGCATCAATTATATATGTACGAAAGGTAAAGGATTTTAAGGTACAAAAAGTGGCTTAAAACTAATATACCTCAACAAAAGAGGAAAACACTTTACCTCAGATCCAGCTTAACTTGACAACCACTACTCTTTAGAATTGCATCTAGTTTCTTGTATTTCTAAAAAAGTTATTATGGAAATGTTTTCACTTCTCAAGAAATTATGAAACTTTCTGCTCTCTACCTTCCAGTAAAATTTGCAGAATTGCAACATAGTTTTATATACAACTTCAATGTATTTATTTTACCTGAAATCAGGACAAGCAGTAGTGCAGTATTGTTATGAGGTTTTCTTTTAAAGACCCTATCTTGATCAAGAAAAATCTGACTCAGACTTCTTCAAACCTTTCTCTGGAATTATTCATTTGCCTTGCTTTTCACACCTTTATTAGCTTTTTTCCCCCAAAAATATTAAGTAGTTAACATTTCATAGTTACACATATTCATACAATGAAACCAATTATAGCATCTCTATTACTATCTGTGCAAATTCTGTTTAAGATAAAAATACAGTATGGTAGGCTAACTTGATATGCAATTAGTCACACAAATTAATTATATAAAAACTTAGAGAATAATCTCAGTTTTGTTCCTTAATTAACAATTTTTCCTGATTATTTTAGCTACTGATTTTCAATTTAATTGTATTTAAACTGGATAGTTAGTAAATTGAAGCCAGGACCAGTTAGTACTTCCACTTCTGGTAATGTGGATTACTTTCTTGCCAGAAGCCCTGGAAAGGGAAATAATTTGAAATCACATATTTTTAATACTATTTTGGCCTCTAATTAAAGTCAATTAGTTAATACTTCTAATTAAAGTCATTCATTAATATAATATAGTTAACTGGTTATTTCGTCTCTCCTAACAAACTTTATTTAAATCTTAGAACTTAGAATTAACTCAAGCAAACTAGATTATAACTTTGACCAGAAAGTTTTCAGTATTAAATTTCTACAGTCATGGAAACTATAGATACATGGTAGAGGAAAATTTTTTCCAACAAACAGCTTATGCACAATCCAAATAAAAGAGAGCTAAATAAGGCAGTGCTGCTCTTGTTCAAGTGGCTGTGTGGAGCTGTGGTGGGGAGAGATGGAGGCAGTCTACCTATAAACACTGCAATGTCCCCTCCCAGTGCCCTGGGTTGCTCTTAAAGAACCTCCAAGAATAATATGAGCACACTGGAGCTGATGGTAACTAAGATCATCATCTACTGGGTTCAATACATCTCCCTACTCCCAGTAGCATACAGCTCCTTGGCTACATAAAAGAGAAAATACATCTTCCTCCTGGAATGAAAAGCATGTCTATATTTAGATTCCATTATTGAATGAAAAGAAGTAATATGAATTTCACCTTCCCATTTAGGGAATAGATATGACATGAGTAAGTGTAAATTTAACCTACTTCCATGTTGATGGAGAATAACTAGAAGGTAGACAAGGAGAATTATAGGTAAGAATAGGATTAAAAAAAAACCTACCCTAATTATATATGACAGGTGTCCTTGCTGGATCTATGTCAGGACTATCGTTCCTCATTTGACTGTCCTGAATAAGGATGAGCAGAGTTGGGCTCTTGAACAGAGGCCTATTTATTAGGATGCATTGCTCAAGATAGGAAATACAGGTGGTGGGTTGGTATGTAAGATTATAACGTAGTTCTCTGGGAATTGTAAGTTCTTAGTGTAACTGGCTACCTCTCTCACTAAAACTTGATTTCATTCACCTTTGCCCAGTGAAAGATGAGCCCCTTCAGAAATATAAATAGAAATGAAGAGTGTTATCCTGGGATTTCAACATCCAAGAGCCAGGTCCTGACATAAAGAGAACAGAAAGAATAATTTGCTAACCAGATTTCCTCCCAATAAAATAAAGTCACAAAATTATCTTGTTTGTAGCAGAAGAGAATACTATTTATGGCTTCTCTGGTGGCTCAGAGGATAAAGAGTCTGCCTGCAATGCAGGAGACCTGGATTTGATCCCTGGGTAAAGAAGATCCCCTGGAGAAAGAAATGGCAACCCACTACAGTATTCTTGCCTGGAAAATCCCATGGATGGAGGAGCCTGGTGGGCTACTGACCACCAGATCACAAAGAGTCGGACATGACTGAGCAATTAACACTTTCAACTTTCAGAATAGCATTTACATATAAAGCAAGAATTATTTGTGATTATGGGATAGTTTGGGTAGACCTAGAACACAGGGGTTTGTTCTTTTATTCCCTAGATGTGTGCATTTTGGGGGTCAGCCAAGACAAATAGAAGAGGTCTATGTGAGGTGTTCAAGTGTTGATCTTACAATCCGGGGTAAACTTCTGAGCTGATCTTTGGAGATCAGCCAAAGAAAGAAAGTCATTATGATGGCACAAACAAGAGGACTTCACAGCAGACAATGCTCCTTAGATAGCCTCATCCAGTCTGTGATTGGGGGCCATTGTAGTCTATGTCAAAGCAGAGATATGAGAAGCTGAAGCCTAACCAGACAGGATCAGTTAGTTATAGCACAGCAGGAAACAGTAAGTACAGATGCTGACAGAGGACCAGATATTGTCCTCTCAATGATACTAGGCATGGCCCTACTGAACCCAGCTGTCACCAGGAAAAAGGAGAGAAAGATTCCTGATATGGACTTAAATCAAAGACACCACCACCTCAGAAAATCACTTGCATAAATAAGTGAAAAGATCAAGTTTTCCACATAAAAGAAAATGGAGGCTTTATATAGAAATTATATAATTATAGATTATATAGATCTATACTAATCTATATAATCTATGTAATTTCTATATAATCTGTAGAAATTATAAGAAAAACCAGAAAGGTTTTATTTTTCTATACCTGAGTTTAGCATAGTAAAACTCTTTATCGGTCAAACATGATTGGTCTTCTTCATTCCTCAGCTAGAGAGAAAGTCTAGAGCTCTAGACCTGGGACCTCTTTGATGCAGAAAATAGTGACAGTGACAAGATGAGATCTGGGTAAATCTATTTTGCTCACCCATTTGTTGATGGCCACCCACATTGTTCTTTGTCCAATGAGGCACCTGAGATTTGAACTGGGTCTCAGTCTGTGTCAATGAATCAGAAAGAGATTTTTTTTTTCCCCCAAGGTCCCCACTCACTTGCATGGGCACAGGAACTTAGGTCATCAAGGCCTTGCTTCTTGATCTCAGAAATGAAAATATTGCCAAACCAGGAAGCTACTGCCCTGGTCACGAAAATCAGGGGAAGAGGCGTATATGAGTTTTCACAAATCTTCCTACTCTCTGCTTTCAAAATATATTTTGCTGTTCTTCACTTTTTATTAACAAACACCTTCCTACTCGTTTATGTTTCATATTTTATCCTAGGGATCTCTGAATTATACTGATTGCTATCATATCAATACTGACCCATCCCACAGTCCTCACTGTATTTGTCTGGCATGAAGCAAGCATATTTCAAGGCACTGTAATAAGGAAGAAACACAAGGAAAAAGCTCATACCAGAGATAGAATATTTCAGTTCCCAGAAAGTCAGCAACCTTTCAAGATAGGTTTTGTTAAGAGAAAGAAGAGAAATAGGTTTTCTAATTTTTTTTCATCTCCCTCAACTAACATATTCAAAAAACTGTCTGGTGACAACACATCGCAGAGATTAATTTGTATAATGTGTTCTCCAACAAAAAGAGTAAGAGAAGAAAGCTCACAGGTATGAGCTTAAGGAATTACATGAGAAGATGAGAAATACAAATGGATCGCGGAAATAAAAAACCAAGGATCTTAACAACAACCTCTTTGTTTTAAGGTATAAGATAAGCTGCTGTAACAGAATCCTCAAAATAAAATAGGAGTAGGTTTGTTATTTACATAATACCAATTTAAATGTGAGTCATTCAAATCTGCTGTAGCCCTGCTGTTCTGACCTTGTGGTTTTCATTCCTGGACTCAACATGACTTTCTCATGTGTCATCACAGATCAGCTCATGGGTGAGAGGAAAACAATAATGGAGGCCAACCAGCTTCCTTTTAAAAGAACCTAAGCCAGAATTTTCACAAGTCACTATCACTCACATCGCATTACCCAGAATGTAGTTATACAACTATACAAAGCTGCAAGGAAGGCTGAAAAATGTCTTTAGTTTGTTACTGTATGACCAACCAAAACTCTATTATTTTAGAAAAACATATGCATTTTGGACAGAAAGCAAAATGCCTAATGCTCTCTCTCTCTCTCCCTTTTTCTCTCATATCCACATAGAGCAAGTCAAAATTTTAGCATTTGTGAATATTTTAATAGTGGGACCAACTTGTCCCAATTTGTGAGAAACTTTTCCCCCACAAAATCCATCCAGGGAATATCACCATCCTAAGAGGCCCCTCAGTTTCAAGCAATCTGGGGCATTTGGACATTCTATCAGTATTACTCATGGGTTCCTAAAAAGTAATATATACTTCTATAAACTACTCCTAACACAATTCACTCTATAAATTTCATAACTCTTTAGTATTTATTTTAATGTGCTTAGATTCTAACAATTCTTAAACTTAGAAATAAAAATCACTGATGCAGTTTATTAAAAGACTGAAAAGAAGCAAGGAATACTCAGAAGTCTCTAAGAGAACATATTAAATAGACTTCAGGAAATGTTAGTAAGAAATGCATTAAATTTAAGTAGTCCCTAAGCAAACTTTTGTATTCTCCTGTCAATTATTTACCTCAGTTGAAACCACAAAAGATAATAACAAATATGGACATTGGGGTGAAGATGCTTGCATTAGCACTTGGGCTAATAGAATCTTGGAAACTCACATCCACATTCTTAACTAGCATCTTAATTCTGAGTTATCCACTATGCAATTATCTCCTGTGAGAAAATTAATGAAATTATTGGCATGGGAGAACTCACAGGAAAACAGACCTCCAGAAAACTATTCAGCTGAGAAATATCCCTTGAGTTACCTAAGTAAATGCCTTCACAGAGCTGCAACTTCACATTATGCTTTTGGATTTATCAAGGCTTCATAAAATAAATACTTGCAAAAAAAAGAGCCTCCATTCTTCTCAGCCTCCACTGGACTTCTTCCATCTGCTTATTAAATGGTTCCTCGGGTTCCACATCCACCTTCATTGCAGCCCATACTGGTTTTCTCATTCACTGTCATGGTTTTAACCTCCATCTCCTCCACACATACTGATAACTTCCAAATAATTATTTCACATCTCTACTTTTCCTAAGATCTAAGTTCATATATCCATTTATTCAACTGAAAAATGAAAACTTCTGAACATCCTACACATATCTCAAAACTCAATGTGTCCAAACTTCTCTTTCTCCTCTACTGCCATTTTTGTTTCATGCTAGTTCATTTTACTCTATAATCTTATAGATTATAAAACCCATTTTTCTTCTATAATCTTAGTAAGTCTCTTTTTCTCACTCTGACTCCTGACTGGAAAATTTTCTCCATATCTACTACCACTAGCTGATTTTAGGCCCATTTCATATACTAATTTGACCACTGTTTTACTAAAATATACCAAAGAGTGTTCTGGAGGAGCTTATTAACTATGCAGATTTCTGGGTCTGCTCCCCAAATATGAAATCAGTATATTGGGGTTGAGCTGCCTACCAAGGGTTGAGCTGAGCTTCAGAGAGAGCTGAGCTGCCAAGTAGTTTATTAATACAAGGCAAAATGAAAGTAACAGTCAAGCCTAGAATCGCTCACTGGATAGCATAAGCAAAAGCTAAACAGGACCAAGTGCCCATAAACACCTCTCCTGGTCTATACTTCTCCATGGATGGGCACCGACAGAGAGACAAGTGGATCAGTATAGACATGGGGCTCTTGCAGATTTATGGACCCAGAGACCTGGGGGCAGGAGGAAAAGCTTAGGAGTGGAAGAGTCCTGAGTATTGAATCAGAGTGGAGGAAAGAGTCTTGAAGGAGCTCCTCTTTCCCTGATAAGGAGGTCCTGGCAGAGGCACCTGAGGAATTCCTCTACTGAAGACTCTCAATAATGAGACCTCCAAATGGAAGCATCCAGGCTGAGAATACAGCTCCATGCAAGAGCACAAATGTCCAGGAGAGCTTAAAGAAAGAAAGAAAGTGAAGCTGCTCAGTTGTGTCTGACTCTTTGTGACCCTATGGATTGTACCTACCAGGCTCCTCTGTCCATGGAATTTTCCAGGCAAGAACACTGGAGAGGGTTGCCATTTCCTTCTCCAGGAGAGCTTAGTCCTGGGTATAACGCACTGGCTGTGCACAGTCTTGGCTGGGGAGAGCAACTTCCTCCAAGGGGCCTTTCAGGTAAACTCCTTTGTAATTGCCCATACTTAGATCTGGAGAATCACACTAGCTTTCTGGCCACAAGTCAGACATCTCACCGTCTCTTAGCAGCAGATGATTTTGATGCAGGCAACTGTGGTCTATATTTTGAGTAATATTGGTCTAGACTGTGGAATAGATTTTAAACTGATTTCCCTGTTTCCAATTTCTACTTTTATCTAAACAATCCTTCACATATTGCCAGAGTGAAATTATTTTAAAAATTTGATTCCACCTGCCTCTTATTTAACATAAAGCTTTTCACAAGTAATCATTACCTGCATAAAAAAGTAAAGACTAAGGCTTTTGTTTGAGACGTGGCCTACAGAATCCTCTCATCATCTCCCCCATCCCTTTCCTTTAAGCAACTAATAATACTAAAGTATTGGTTTTTGAGGGCAAGGTCTTCTATTCACTTTTTTTCTTATTTCAACTGGTAACCCCTAGTGTGAAAATGGATATGAAGAAAAGTTGGTTAAATTCAACTGAATCCAATTTTTCTACATAGCTTATTTTTATTAAAAGCATGGTTCATTGCAAGCAAATGAAATTACTTAAAAACCTAATATGATATATTCCTCTCCAAGTTCAGAGCAACCAAAATGCTTATGGACGCTAAAAAGTTTTATATTTACCTTTTCTTATTAACTAATGAAACAGGCACAACCAAAAGTAATTCTCTTCATTTTGACTGTCAGAAAATCAGTAATTAAATTTTGTGCTGAAATCACAAAAACTTACCCATGTTTTAATTTTATTATATTTATGTCCTGCAATGTAAGGGGCCTCAAACTGATGAGAAAGTATCATTACCTAAATAATTTATAAAGTTAGATATAAAAATATATGCACAGACCTAGCTCTCAAACTGATTCGTCTTTTTCTAAAGCAAAATAATATTTCTGCACTTAGATTAAAGTTATCTAAAACTACAAATAGTTTTTAAATTTTATTTGTATGGGAATAATGTAGCAAGAGTGCAGCAACTGAATTATAACAGATAATATACATGTTTTACAACCATAGCAGACATAACAGTCTTTAACTTATCTTAATGGCATATGACTCTTGGTTTTAAACCCTACGTTAGAGTGCTTAAAGTTTTCCTGACTAAATAATTCAAAATGCATTTGAATATGAAATAGTAGGATATAAAAAACAATATTAAATCCTGAATTTACTAGACTACAGCATAATATATTAAATATTTATATACCTCCGTGCTATAATCAGAACATTAAAATTAAAATTAAAAAAATTGTCATTCTCTGCTAGCTGATATTTCTGTGCCTCACAGAACTCTGGGTGTGTATGTGTGTGTGTGTGTGTGTGTGTGTGTGTATACACACACACATATATATATATATGAGTGAGGGCATTTATAAGTAATATTTCATTTTTTAAATATATTTCTTCCTAATTTTATCAGGTTCACATCTCATTCAGACAGTCTTATTAGTATGCTAGGATTTTCCATAATGCTGGTTTATAAGGAAATTGCTCCACATGGTTATAACTTTATTTACAAACAATTTTACACACAGATGTTTTGTAAAGTTCAACAGAATGGAGAGCATTAGAGTTTGTCAATGTCTTGTACCTCACATCAAAGTCATCAGAAACTCCAACAGGCTTTCTTGAAAATGTATTCAGAATCTGATCTTGGCTCACCTACCTCTCTGTCCCACCTACCCACCCTGCCCCACATCATCCACAGCTTCCCAATAGTCTACTGACTAGTCCCTTTTTTCCTCACCTGATTCCCTTTTATTCTTAATTTTCAATACAGAAGTCAGAGTGAGCCCTTCAAAACAGGAGTTAGAACATGTCATTCCTCTGCTGAAAAATCCTTTAACACCTTCTTACATCACTCAGAATAAAAGTTAACCTCTCCTTCCTAAAATTTTCCTTTTGTATCTTATTTTTCTCCCTAGCCCTTATCATATGTGTGTGTGTGTATATCTACACACATGTACATATACCTAGTACTATACATGGCATGGTTTCTTGAGAGTCCTTATGGTGGCTTAGGAGGCTCAACTCAATGTATCTGTGATCATCCTGTCACTGCTTCTTCCCCAAACTCCAGTCAAAGTCTCTGGTTCTTGCTTCTGTGCTCAAGCACAACAACCTCTCAGATTTGAAACATGAATGCTGAGGTATCTTCCTTCCCAAGATCTTTATACTTACTGTTTTTGCTACCCAGAATGCGCTTTCCACAATTATTGGCAAAGCTCACTGTTATATCCTTACAGTCTTTGTTAGAACATCTCTGCAATGAGGCATTGCCAGGCCACTTTAAGATTATGCAATCTCTTCTTCCTAAAATATTCCTTTTGTATTTTATTTTTATTTTTCTCCCTAACCCTTATCATATGTGTGTGTGTGTGTGTGTGTGTGTATCTACATACATGTAGATATACCTAGTAGTATACATGACATAGTTTCTCAAGGTTACCTTGGACAGCAAGGAGATCAAACCAGTCAATACTAAAGGAAATCAACCCTGAATAGTCATTAGAAGGACAGATGCTAAGGCAGAAGCTCCCACACTTAGGCCACCTTATGTGAAGAGTTGACTCACTGGAAAAGACCCTGATGCTAGGAAAGACTGAATGCAAAAGGACAAGGGGGCTGCTGAGAACGACATGGTTAGATAGGATTATCAACTCAGTGACATGAATTTGAACAAACTCTGGGAGATAGTGGAGGACAAAGGAGCCTGGAGTGCTGCAGTCCATGGGGTCACAAAGTATCAGACATGACTTAGCAGCTGAACAACAACAAAAATTAGTATGTATAGCTATATACACAGTATAATTTAAATTTTTGTGTCTATTGACATGACTCAGTGACTGAAAAACAACAAATTAACAGCATTTCCTACTAGAATGTAAGTTCTATAAAGTCAGGAATGTTTTAACATTTTGTTCATTGTCATATTCTGGTACCTAGAGTAGAATCTGGCATATAGAAGTCCATGGATATTTGTTGAATAAATAGATGAGTAAAACAATCCAAAGTATATCACAATATCACAGGGTTAGCAAAGGAGACTTGGGGAAAATAGACCTAACCTTGCTGTTTCTTTCCTTTATCTGAAAAAACTCTCCAGTAGATAATATAGAGAGACTATTATGCCACCACACAGTATATATATAGAATTTTTAACATAAATTATACAAATAGCTTTCTAGGATGCCATTCAGAGATTGCTAGTAACAATTTGATCATATCTGAACTCATTACAGGAGAGAGTCAAGATTAGTCTTATGTTAAGTATTAGATTGGTGCAAAAGTAATTGCGGTTTTTGCATTATTGAAATTTGCCTTTGACATTGGAATACATTCGTCAATAAATGGTTATATTATGTATCATTCTAGTGCACATTGCTAACTTTATTTTTTTTGCTAATGACTTGGTGTTTATTCTATATGTATTTTATACTATGGAAATAATATTAGACAAAAAGCAAATTTGAGCAATCTCTTATTCAAGTTCAAAATGAGTCATAAAGCAGCAGAGACAACTCACAACAGCAACACTGCATTTGGCCCAGGAACTGCTATCAAACATACCATGCAGTGGTTGACCAAAAGTTTTGCAAAGGAGAAGAGAGACTTGAAGATGAGGAGTACAGGGGTCGGCTGTCACAAGTTGACAGCAACCAACTGAAAGCAATCATCAAAGCTGATCATCTTAAAATTACATGAGAATTTGCTGAAGAACTCAGTGTTCATCATTCTATGGTCATTTGAAAAAATGGAAAGGTGAAAAAGCTCAGTAAGTGGGTGCCTCGTAAGCTGGCTGAAAAAAAGGTGTTGTTTTGAAGTGTCATCCTCTCTTATTGTACATAACAACAATAAATCGTTTCTCGATCGAATTGTGCCATGAGATAAGAAGTGGATTTTATACAACTAGCAACAACTAGTTCAGTGGTTGGACTGAGAAAAAGCTCCAAAACACTTCCCAAAGCCAGACTAGCACCAAAACAAGGTCATGGTCACTTTGCTAGTCTGCTACCGATCTGATTCACCACAGCGTTCTAAATGCCAGTGAAACCATTACATCTGAGAAGTATGTTCAGCAAACAGATGAGATGCACCAAAAACTGCAGTGCCTACAACAGACATTGGGCAATAGAAAGGGCCCAGTTCCTCTCCAAGATAATGCCTGATGGCAGATCTCACAATGAATACTTCAAAAGTGGAACAAATTGGACTACCAAATTTTGCCTCATGTGCCATATTCACCTGACCTCTCACCAACTGACTACCACTTCTTCAAGCATCCTGACAACTTTTTGCAAGGAAAATGCTTCCACAACCACTAGGATACAAACATTTTTTCCAACATTTTGTTGAATCCTGAAGCATGGATTTTTACCCTACAGGAATAAACAAACATTTCTTATTAGCAAAAATGTATTGATTGCAATGGTTCCTATTTTGACGAATGAAGATATGTTTGAGCCTAGTTATAATGATTTAAAATTCATGATCTGAGACTGCAATTACATTTGTACCAACCTAATAGAAAAATGAAACTTAAGTTAATGAAACAAACAGGTGAATTCTTAGAGATATAATTTTAACTCATATCTAAAACTTTGAATTTACTTAAAACTGTTATGTATTTTCACTTGTAAAACTTTGTACTAGTCAGAAATTATCAATGACTTATATTAATATTTTCCAAACTATTCTTTTATTTATTTATTTTTAATGGAAGGATAATTGCTTTACAGTATTGCATTGGTTTCTATCAAACATCGACATGAATCAGCCAAAGGTTTACCCATGTCTCCTCTCACTTGAGTATCTGTCCCATCTCCCTCCCCAACCCACCCTGCTAGGTTGTTACCAAGCCCTGGTTTGACTTCCCTGAGACATACAGCCAAATTCTTATTGGCTATCTATTTTACATATGATAATGTATGTTTCCCTATTACTTTCTCCGTATCTCCCACCCTCACCTTCTCCCTGCTAGCAGTGTCCATAAGTCTGTTCTCAACCTCTGTCTCAATTGCTGCTCTGCAAATAGGCTCATCAGTACCATCTTTCTAGATTCCTTATATAATTATGGCAGATTCCCCGTGATAAAGATAAAGAGTCTGCCTGCAATGTGAGAGACCTAGATTTAATCCCTGGTTCAGGAAGATACCCTGGAGCAGGAATGGCAATCCACTCCATTATTCTTGCCTGTAAAATCCTATGGATGGAGGAGCCTGGCAGGCTACAGTCCATGGGGTCCCAAAGAGTCAAACACAACTGAGTCACTTCACTATATAATCACATAACATCACCCTCTCCTTGAAAGGACTCACAGTGGAGGACAAACGGTTCTGGGCATCAACCTAGATGTTTCAATCAGATGCTTCAAAAAGGGCAGCCATCTGCTTTTTATGTTGCCCAACACTGGCTACAGGTGTTGCAGTTTTCATTGCATCTCATCAACTTGCTGGGCATATTTCTCAGATATGGTTTTGTTGGGATTCAGCCTTCTATTCTCCATCTATTCTGTCATTTGTTCTACAAGGCAGATTCTGTGTGAGAGTTCTTCCAAATTAAAAAAAAATCTCAAAAATATGTAAACAATATTGATATTTTTATTTTAAGAAGAATTACAAATTTAGTGAAATGGTGTTTCAAAATTGTTTTCTACTTTTTCTCCTACTAAGACCAAGAAGAGTCTATGCACTTAGCCCATGTACTAATTAAGAGCAAGTCATGTCTCAGAAGCCACATTTGACTTTGCATTTCCAAGATCATTAACAGCTAATGTGACTTTTTTTCTTTAAAATTTCCTAGCAGCCTTATGTAGGCTGCATTTGTAACTGATAGCCTATATAAGGTTATCAACTAGTGATGATATATTAGTTTCTCATATGTTTATGTTCCATTTTAGAAAAACAGTTCATTCTACCTTCTGTGTCTCTCCTGTATTCTCACAACACTTCCGCCACCAGATGTATAGGGTTTTTGCCCCCTAAAAGTGAGAAATTCTCCATGACACCAGCTGGCTGTCTTACTGTTGAGCTCAATTCTGACACTACCTGGAGACAGTGTCAAATTCCACAGGTTAAAGGCTCAGCCCCACAATACTGCCTCCACTTCAGACACCAATTGCAAGTAGGAGGCCCCCAACTTATCCACAACTCTGTACAACTCGGCTATAAATTGGAGGTTCCAACAACCTCCTCCACCTTGGATTTAATTATTTGCTAGAGCAGCCTACTGAATGTCCCTACATTTACCAGTTTATTAAAGGATCTAATAAAAGATACTAAAGATAATGAAGAGATACAAATGTTGAGGTCTTGGAGGATCCTGAACACAAGAGCTTCTGCAGCATGGAATTGGGGTGTATCACATTCCTTGTATGTGGATGAGATTCCTCACCTAAAAGCTCTCTAAACCACATAGTATTGAGATTTTATGGAAGACCACATAGGAAAATCAAGCAACACCATTCCCACTCCCTCTCCTCTCTCTGGAGAATGGGTAGGGGTGGAGGTATGGGAGGACCTGAAAATTCCAAGTTTCTTATCATGGCTTAGTCTTTCTGGTGATCAGCTCCCACCTAGGAACCAGCCCAGAATTGTCTCAGAAAAACAAAGACACTCCTATCACTCAGAAAATTACAAGGACTTCGGGAACCCCATCAGGAACCAGGGTCAAAGACCAAATATCAGAATAAAAGAAGTCCCCAGGGCTTAGGAAACTAAAAGGGCTTCAGGAGCTCTGTGCCAGGGACTTGGGATAGAAACCATTACTCTTTTTCTGTTATTTTACAGTTTCCAAGAAACTATCATATCTCAGGGATCCCCTGGTGGCTCAGTGGTAAAGAATCAGTCTGCAATGCAGAAGACACATGCAGGTTCAGTCAAGACCCAGGTTCAATCCCTGGGTTGGAAAAATCTCGTGGAGAAGGGAGTGGCAACTAATTCCAGTATTCTTGACTGTAAAACCCATGGACAGAGGTGCTTGGTGGGCTATAGTCCACGGGGTCACAAAAGAATTGGACATGATTTAGTGACTAAAAACAAGCAACAAGTCACATCACAAGTCATTTTCCAAAAGAAAATGTTCTGGCTGACACTGAATGATAAACGGTGTTTTTACACAGATTATGATTAGTGTATTTAAATTATATCTATAACTTAGTCTACATTTATGTATGAATAAGCTGTCATAAAACTAAAGAAATCCAAATAAAACATGAAGGTAACACAAATACATAAACCATGTAAAATATATTTGACTGAATTAGGAAAAAAATGAGATCTCAGATAGATTTTTAATTGCATCTAGAGGTAGACTTTTTAAGCATAATTTATTAAATACATAAATTGATGCATTTGTTATTTGTTAATACATTTAAGACAAGACAAAGAAAATGTTCAGTTGAGGATTAAAGAAGGAAAACTTTCTTTGAGCAAACAGAAACCAGTCATTTTTTCAAGTAGGACAGAACTAGTATGTGGGCCAATGTAAGTTTAAACTGAAAACTAGTTTCTTAAATGCTCCAAGTCAGTTGAGGATATTAGTTGAATTCTATGAATTCTCTGAGGACAACTAGAAAAATATGGACACAGATTTAAACACTTTTAAGCAAACTGACCAACATAAGACAGATTCTAACTGCTCAGATTTTCATGCTAAAAAAAAATGTATCAGTTCATTTCTTGGCTGATTTTCCTATAGCACAGATTTAACTATATAGGTCTTCACAGGCTCAAAAAGAGTACAAAGTATAGCCCTGCCCTTTTTACTTCCCTGGGCTCCTGAAGCAGCAAGGAAAAGATTCCACAGGAGAAAATAGGGAGCCAGGAATGACATCCATGGCCTCTTGACTACTGATTGACTAGACAGGGTCTGGATTGGAGGGCATTTTTTAATTGCATTTTGTTGATAGTGTAGTGAATTTAGTCTCACCCACTGTAAGAATGTAATGTAGTTTTAGGGAAATGGATCCACATGGAAACTTGATGAAACTCTGGGTATCTTCCAGAGGATGTAAGCATATACGCAAATCCATTCACAAAATTTTAGGTTATTTAAAGATTTAGAATATGCAATTACAGATCATAAATCATGTTCTCCCAACATCCCCATGTTATCATCCGGACAACAGAGTCCATTCATTAATTCATTATAGTAACATATATTTTATGCCTACATATTCTCCCATACAGTATTATTCTAAGAGGATGAGGAAAGAGTAAAAAAAAGAGCAAATAAATAGCTCACATTCAAAATTTTCACAATTTATTAAAGGAGACATGATTATACAATATTAAGGGTATAATAACAGAATAAAAATAAAATGATTGCCTGCAGGAACAGCTCATATAGGAAACTATGGGAACAGACATGTAAGATCAGCTTTGCTTCACTCTACCTGTATTATGATTTTCCTGAAGGGGTCAGAGGAGACCTCACAGACAAAGTAGCTTTTAGATTGAATCTTGAAGGATAAAAAAAAAAAAAAAAAAACAAAACACAATTTAGCCACAGAAATGACAAAGGGGCATTAATAGGAGGAGAAACCACAAGTTACAAGGTGTAAAAAGAATGGCAAGTAATTTCAGAGATTTGTGTGAAATGATAACTTGCTGCAAATGAGGTAGAATAGACTGGAGTGTTAGGGAGGCAGGGCAAGGGCTAGGTCATGGAGAACTAATGGATCTTGGTGAAGAGATTTCCATGGTCTCCATGGCTAATGGCAGGCCTTTAAAGGATTTAAATTGCTGAGTGAGTGAGACTTGCTCTACAGAAAAAACATCTTGGCAGAGGTGTAAAAAACAGCACTAGGAATGAGGGGTAGAGTTTGTGGAGAGAGAGTGGACCAATCCAGTGACAGCAGTTATCAATTTGTAATAACACAGACAATAAAAATTCTTATAGGCCTGGGAAATGATTAGAAAAAAAGAATCAGCAGGTCTTGGTAAAGACCATCAAAATTAAATACCTTGCTCAAGGCCACATACTTAATTAGTAGCAAAGATGTATCTAGAATTAAGTTTCCTGACTTCCAGCCCATTTCTCTAATACTCTTTACCATTTCTTACTGTTTGATGAATTCAAATAAAGATTTCAAATTAGGGATTGAAAATTGCCTATTAATGTTGATGACTTTCCCTCAAAACCTTCCACTTATCTTTTAAACAAGGAAATTTGGTCTAAACACATTGCTATTGGTTTCCTTTTAACAAAAACTTTATTGTAACTAAACTCAATCATTATCCATCCCCTCTTACAAATAAATGAAGTCTGCTAATGTCAAGATTAAATTTTGCCTTTGGTTACCAGCTGAGCCAGTGGTTTGCTGCATGACTGGAATGCATGTGTGTGCTACAATTTTGTCAACTAAACTATTTTCAGGAAATAAACTTCCCAGTGAATATAATATCCTTCATCTATGCCTTTTTAAAAAAGACAGGTATTGTTCACACATTTCATCATAGGACAACAGAATACCTATGATATATCGGTAGTTATCTATGGATACCACTGAGTTCTGTCCTCATGTGCCCTCTTTGATATCAGAAAGATTTTGGTTGGGAAAAGGGCATCTTATTGCTATAATTTGAAAGGTCAAAGACCTGAAAGTATCAAAGTCCAGTCTTTATTCATTGTGTCTGTCTTGTTCTTAAGAACACAAACTTATATTCTGTTCTATTTGCTAAATCAGAATAATTGTTTTCACTTTTTGTGATAAATTAACATGTCTATTCTTGGTAATGGAAAACCAGTGAATCACTAAATTATTCTGTTTAATAAGGAATGGGGATATTTTCCAATTTAGGTAGAAACACTTTTCAAAATGTATGTCAAAAAGGAATTTGAAGTCAATATAAAATCAGAACACTAAAAAGAAAGGAAAGCTGTACTCTTCAAATATTTTATATGATGTATTTTTTCCTACTAAAATAATTACTATAGGTTACTTAATTAAATAAAACGTTTTCACCAGCTTCCACTCTCTGCAGAGCACTGTGCTAGACACTAAATAGTTTATCATCCTGGTACCAATCTTCACAAAGATCACAGTTGTTTGGAAAATATAGTCAAGGAATCAGACAATTTCAGTAGACACAATAGGATTATTGTACAATATCACTTTTTGATGATTCAAACGATGGTATAGAAATATAATTGAAATAGACAAAGGGTCTAGGCAACAATGGTTGATGATTTCTATTCTCTGCTAAAACCAGAAGTAGGATTTAATTATACTGCCATGTTATTTTCTAACTCAGGTCTTTTAGAACTCAATATTTGACTCAGAAATCCTCATCTTTTTTCAAGAGAATAAATCAATCTTTACCAAAGAATAAAGAGTGCAGTGATTAACTGGTGAACCACACAGTTTTAGTTGCACTGTGTGAATAATCATCCTTGTTTACTGAAAAATAGCTGCAACCCTTTCATAAAGCTAGCTTGATTTCAGCCTTAGCAGCCTTAGTCATCTTCCTAACATTTGGAAGTTATTGAATAACTAACCTTCTTAAAAATATTCTTGCTGGAAATATCAAATTACTTGAATTGACAATGTAGATATATCCTTTTTCATTAAATATCTGCCTCTCCAAAAGGCTTCATTAATAAATAAATAGAGATTGTGTAACTGACAACATGCTTACTTACTGTTCACTAAATGTTATTATTCATCTCTTTAAGGATGAAAGGATAGGAAACTTATGGTGACATGGGAGGAAAGCAGAGCTCAAGGGAAGGGATATTAGATGCATCAGAGAACAACTGATCTGAGGACCAAGGAGAAGAACTCTGCCAGGATTATCTAAAAAGGATTTCATTTGATGCTCCTTTATGTTAGATGAAGCAGCATTTTTTTTTTAGGAAGCTGCATTATAATTTTAAAAACCTAATTTCAGTCTTGTGCTCCACCATTAACTAGCCAACCAGATCTAGATTACGTATGTCATTTACACTGATGTAGCTTCATTCTATCAATCAGTAACTGAGAGAATATCACCAGAGAAATTTCAAGGCCCTTCCACCTCTGAGTTTTAAATAATATGAACATTATGATGAGGAAAGAGCCATTGAAAATGGAGGCATGACATTGGGAATAGCTGCAGAGAGGATCTTGGATTAATACAAATTTGGCCAAGGACCTGCCCCTTAATCAAGGAAATTACTGCATTTTTTTTTAAAACAATTCTATCAAATCCTGTTAGGTTCTTTCTTCTTTATTGTATTTTTTTTCACAGTGATGCTCTTTTTTAAAATATCAGGTTAAAATAAATATTTAATTAAGCAAAATCAGCCTGGCCAACACGTTTCTATTCTAATAACAGAAACTTCTCTATTTACATTCAATTGGATTTTATACTCATACTAGTAACTATAGGTGTGTTGTTGTTTTCTATGTTAAATGTTCTTAAGGTTAATGCGATTATATCATTTCAAGCTAAGAACAGAGGAGAAAAACTGAATCATGCTTATTTTAAAAAGAAGAAGAACATTATGGAAGTTTTAAGAGTGTCACTAACTCCCAGCACTGGTTTGTCTTCATTTTGAAAAAACTTCCTTTTACATTCAATTTAATGCATCTAGGAGTAAATTATTCAGGAAGTTGATAACGATTCATTACTTAACTACAGGAAAGTCTAAAGGAGTGGTTAGCAGCAGCTGTGTAGATTTGCTGCTCATTTATTCCAGATGCAGGACATAACGTACACCCAGCAATTTGGGTAATGCAACATTATCTGTGTTGATTGTAGATATTACAGCAAGATACTATGTTTTTAAGACTGCCTTAAAATGAAGCAACTATGTGATGGGTAAGGGGACAGTCTCAATCTAGGAGTAAAGTTTTCTTTAAAAGACATCAAAAATAAGAGGTGTTTGGAAGCGTCTTCTTCGAGAACAGTGTTCAGGATAGGCAGGACCCAACAACACATTTTTTTTTTTCAAATGAAATGCACCACCTTCACCTCCACAAATGGTAAATATGGAAGCAACCAGATGTTGTGCATACCAAACTGACAGCCTGTGATGATTTTGACTCAGAATTAGCTCTGCTGTTGGGCAAGGTGGTGGATGCGGGGGGAAATGTTTATATGAAGGAGTGGGAAGATTTTCAAGTTGCCAAAGAATGGGTACTAAGAGAGATGAAAATCTTGCTTAATATTTATCCTTCATCCATCTATAAGAGAGCATGAATTCATATTTAAAATAATTCAACATAAGGTTGGGTTTGCAGTCTATGATAAATTTAGATTTAGGATTTAAAACACGGTTAATACAATCTAAATCAAAATTTGGACCAATGATTACTGTAAGCAATTTACCACATATCAACCAGGATAGATCTCTTTTTTTTCTTGAATATTTTAGAAATGGAATTCTATGGGGTTTTTTATGTGCCAGTACTGACAGCTGTTATTTACTGACTATTAAGTTTCACAACTCTGTGAGATCAGTATTATATTTCATCTTTACAGATAAGGACACTGAGACAGAGATCAAAGAAACTGACTAAGAGTGTATTTTGGTAGCAGAATTGAGATTTGAACCCAGATGACTTCAGACTACACTCACTCACTCACTCACACACACACACACACACACACACACACACACACACACACACACACAGCCCCTTTCAATAAGGCTTTTTATTTCATTTGACAAGCATTCAATAAACACCTTTAGGTTGCAGTTATTACAACTAGTGTCACAGAGGAATAGGGATAAGCACTACACAGCTTTCGTTAATACTTTAAGACTGCTTTCAACAACATCAGAACACAACATCAGAAGGTCAATATATCACAATTGTGTCTTACTGTCACAAACTTTGTTGTTAGCCTACTCGTCATCAACTCAGCTCAGCTGTGAGTTCATATTCAGCTGCCATGAGCAGAGCAGATATTTACATTTGTGACATTTGCCTAAGACACGTAAACCCAGATATTACTGCTACAGGAATCAAATAATATTAAAGGAAATATGTCTTTCTGATATCTAGACCACATCTCTTGCACTTTTGATATTCTCATTCATGTTGATTTCTTCCTTCTAAACACTCATTCAATTTACTGACCACCATGATGTGGATAAAACTTTTACAAGATAAAACCTAAGTTTGGGAACAATCTACAAGGAAGAAACTAAGTAGAGTTGTGGAGATTTTGCTCTACTTAAGTATGTTTTATAGTGTAGAGGAGAGCCAGAAATAGTAGAATTTCCACCAGATTAAACATGAGCTCATAAATGAGTCTTTCACAGATCCAGATTTGAGTCTGCTGGATTGGACACCAATGACTTGATCACTCACAAAGTAGCATCAGACTTATCAGCATATTTCTTCCAGTTCCCCTTGTTCTGAAGTTCATTGGGCAACCCGAAGGACTCAGACAGATGTCCATGCAAGCAGAGAGTGGCACTGTAGCTAGGGAACTCTGAGCTTCAAAAATCCGCCACTTTAAAAGATCTAAAGAGACATTTCTCCAAAGGAGACATACAGATGTTCAAGAGGCACATGAAAAGATGCTCAGCATTGCTAATGAGATGTGTATCAAAACTACAGTGAGGTACCACCTAACCCTGGTCAGCATGACCATCACTAAAAAGTCTACAAATAATAAATTTGGAGAGGCTATGAAGAAAAGAGAGCCCTCCTACACAGCTGGTAGGTATGTAAATTGGTGCATCCACTGAGGAGATCAGTATGGAGGTTCCTCAAAAAAAAAAAAACAAACCTAAAAAGAGAGTTGCCATATGATCTAACAATCTCACTCTGGGACATATATCCAGAAAAAAACTAATTTGAAAAGACGTATGCACCCCTAGCAGCACTATTTACAATAGACAGGACACAGAAGCAACCTAAATGTCCATTGATAGATGAATGGATAAAGAAATAGTACATAGATACTCTGGAATACTACACAGTAGTTAAAAAGAAATGAAATATCATGTGCAGCTATGTGGATGCACCAAGAGATTATCATACTAAGTGAAGTAAGGCAGAAGAAGGAAGAGAAATATCATATGATATCACATTTATGTGGAATCTAAAATATGACAGAAATGAATTTATATACAAAACAGAAACAGACTCTCAGACAGAGAATAGACTTCTGGTTGTCAAGGGGGATGGGGAGGGTTGAGGATTGAGTTGGGACTTAGAAGACACAAATTAATTTATATATATAAAATAATGGATATATGTGTATATATATATATATGTATTATATATATACACACATACATATATATGTATATAAAACAAGGTTCCTCTGTAGAGCATAGGGAACTATATTCAATATTTTGTAATAAAACATAATGGAAAAGAAAAAAAATCTGGCAGTTTTCTAGCAGTTAGTAAACAAGCCTGATCTTTCTCTAGAGAGAGACCGAGCGGTGGGTAGGACTACTTAATATGCTCCTGTGAGGTAACATATCACTCTGCAAAATTGTCTGCTACAGAAATAATCCACCTTAGTGGTGAGTGAAAGAATGGTCTGAGGATTTTGGCATACCTAACAAGACTTGTTGAAGCATAAGAAGCCCAGGACAGACTGCCTCCAAATAATACTCAAGGAGCACTATAAAAGAAACCACTTTTGTGTGTGACCCTAAGAATCTAAAGGATACATGCAAAATTTTAAACAACAAAAAACAGACAGGATATATTAAATATGAGATATTAAAACTAAAAACAGACAGGATATATCAGTTATACCTATGTATAGGTGTGTAGATGATTCACTTTGCTGTACAGCAGAATCTACACAACACTGTAAAGTAACTATGCTCCAATAATTTTTTTTTTAAATCTCAGAAACTTTTAAATAACTTCTTGTGTTTTGAAAAGTACCTGATATCTCTCATAAATTTTCTTTAGTATTTTATGAAATCACAATTGGGTGATGCTCTTATTTGACCCTAAATTGGAGCTAATGTAATCCACGCAAACATCTTTGAAGAAGCCTCATTTCCTGCAGGTCATCTCATGGCAGAGGATATTTTGTATTAGGCCATAGAAGGACAGGGTTAGAAGCTCTGTGGTGGCCATTGTGCTCACACACTAAAAAAGCAGGCTAATGCTTCTTTTATTGCTGGCTCTGCCTACTTCTCCATAACCTGAAGAAAGTCAATTAACTTCTCTGTGCCTGTACAATGAGGATAACACTGCTTGGTCACAAACCTCTGAATGGTGTTATAAGGAGAAACAAGATAATGCTCCTAATGCATTTGCAGAGAGTTCAAAAGAAACGCAGAATTAGAGTACAATGCATTCTTAAATGTGAAAAATGTTCTAATCCAAATTCTTTGACAGGGCTAAGCTAATAGACAAAGGCATTTTTAACACTTTGCTAAACATAATTTGCTCCTGAGCATCTGTTGTAAGAAGCAGATGGAGCTTCTTATGCCATATTAAGCTTTGCCAAATCAACAATATAGTACCACTTAGCCCCAGAAGCAAACACGATTTGTATTAGTAGATGCAAAAGGGCTTTCTTATCAGCCCCATCAGTGTAGAAGAGAACTAGAAACAAAGCAATTGAATCATGATGCTTATAACTGTTTTAGTCATCCCTCCTCTCTTTATTTTTTTTTTTAAATTGTCACTGAAATATGGGCTTCCCAGGTGGCACTAAGTGGTAAAGAACCCACCTGCCAATGCAGGAGACAAAAGAAAGTCAGGTTCTATCCCTGGGTCAAGAGGATCCCCTTGAGGAGGGGGATTTCCAAGAATACTCCAGTATTCTTGCCTAGAGAATCCCATGGACAGAGAAGCTTGGCCTGCTACAGTCCATAGCATCACAGAGTCTGACACAGCTGAAGTGACAGAGCGCACACATACAGCAAAGTGATTCAGCTATATGTATATGTAAGGATCTACTGTGTACCAGGTATAAACCCACATACTGTGCTCACGTGTCAGACAAGAAATGGAAGCCCTGTTAGCACAAAACCCCTGAATTTCTTAGGGCAAGTAACTATTAGCAACCTATGCTTTAGTATTTATTCTGGAGTACCCTGTGTACTTGTGAGGGAGTCTTGGTAATCCAAAGCCTATTTGAGACCTGATTAAAAATATGCAATAATAAAATCTCAGAAAAAATTTTTTCCAAGGAAGAATGCTAAACAGCATAGAGAACAGATAACTATGGAAAAAATGTCAAGAGGGTCTCTAGGACAGACCAGATAGCCTCTTATGAGAAATGTGTATTCTCTAATGTCCCTGAACAAAACCTTGCATCATTCTTGCAATCTGAGGAAGTGACATAGACCAATGATACTCAAAAACAACAACAAGAACAACAACAACCATGGTCCAGGGACAGGCATCATCAATGTCACCTGCAACTATGTTACCAGAAATGCAAATTCTGGAGCTGCAGCCCAGATATACTAAATCAAGAACTATTGGGCCATAGACATCTGTATGAACAAGCCCTCCAGGTGACTCCTAACTTTCCCTAAGTTGATAAACCTTGACCTAAACTATCTTCCTCAATTCCAATCCGATAACAATTATTATAAACTGTTCATCTGTCTTTAGTGTAAATCCACATCAATGGAATATGTCATATAAGACAAACACAAATGCAGAATGGTGAATGGATTGGATTTTGTAATTTACAAGCAGCTTGTTCCAATTCTATGTCATCAGAAGTTAGCACGTAATCGCTTGATACAAAGCTCTCAAAATGGGAGATGAAACAGTATGCACTTTCTTGGATGGTGTTTCAGCTGTACTTGGATCTGCCTGTTCTATTTAGAAAGAGCCAGAGAAATCAAGTTGGATCTCAAGAAGACACCTTAACTAGGTGATTATAATGCTGAACGCAGCAGTCCTGATCTCAGTGTGTTTGCTGTACTTTCTGTCCAGCACAGTAGGATGTGATGTATTTTTCACTAGTATCTTTCCCCTAAGGAAAAGGCATGGGAGGGGAGACATGTGGGAAAGGCCTTAAAGCTCATTGCTTTAATTCTTTCTAAACAAAGAAGATTCTGATTGTTATTGAATCAATAACTATTGATTCAATGTTCACACTACTGATACAGTATCAGTAGTGAGTGGCTCAGAGCATGGCCTTGAATTCAGCACTTGGGTTTCAATGCAATTCCTAGCTGGGCAATTTTGTGCACATTACTTCACTTCCCTAAGCTTCAATTCCCTCATTTGTAGGCTTGTGACAATAATAATATTTAACTTACAGAATTGTTGTGAAAAATACACTAATATTTGTAAGAATTTAGAACCATGCTTGGAATATAAAAGAACAATATAAATATATAAATGAAAATAGTCTGAGTATTCTAGATTATGCAATATGCATATATATATATATAACTGAATCACTTTGCTATACATCTGAAACTAACACAACATTGTAAATTAACTATACTCCAGTAAATATGAACACACACAAGTGTATTTTACTTTACAAAATGGCAGTTAGTCTGTGCCAGTAGTGTGCACACTGAATTTTGTACATAAAATCATCTCCCTGTGACTTTCATTATGACAACAAAAGAAATATTCCCACAGAAGAGAAAGTCTTCATAACATCATAGAACCACAGAAAAGTGTATTACATTACAGGATGGGAATTAACAGGATGGAAACGGACTCAAGAGGCCAAGTCTATGTGGTAAGCTACATGACTCTTGGTAAGATTTAAATTATCTGAGTTTCTACTTTCAGTACTAAAGTAAAAGGTGAATGGTTCCTGAAATTTTTTATCTCCTAATCTTTATTTACTTTCAAACTTTTTCTCAAAATTACATATTTTAAAAATAACTCAGTAATCACATGTTGGTAATAACAATAAGTAAACGGAATCAGAGAATCTGCAAAATTCTATCCTATAATTTCAGAATACTTTGTAGCTACCATAGATATACTGGAGAAAAAATATCTGCCCTTACAGAAAATTCATCAGTGTTTTTATCTTGTATACTAAAAATGAAAACAATATCTCTAAAAAAAAACCTTAGATGCCCCCCTTTCTCCCTAGAATTTTTTTCTCGTGTTTGCAAGTATCATGCAAATACCCTAGATATTGATGCTGCCGCTGCTGCTCTCAGTTCTAATCAATGCATTTACAATAAGGATGTTCTTTCCTTTTAACAAGCTAAAATAACATTATAGCTGAGTGGAGATTTTCACTCGTGGCAAGGCAAAACATCCCACAAGGAAGATTAAAGATGTAGGAAACATGGACAAATTGTCATCATCAACAACCATTTTAAATCACCTATTTCCCAGGCAAATGCTGAATTCTTTCGATATGCTAGAGAACAAGATGATTTTTTTCCTCAGCTTTCAGTGATCTGGTCAAACAGACAAGTAAGGACACTTAAAAGGACCCTGCTATATGCATCCCCTCTGGGAAGATTTAGGCTAGATAGCAGAGAAGGTAAATTGCATGGGCTCCTGACTACCTGTCTGTGTAAAGAGCATCACACAACATGAGATGAGGCCAAGGAAGTAGAGGAGGAGGAAGTAAGAGACTATATGGGGTCCAAGCATTACAAAACATTAGAAAGATTTAACCCTTTCGTGAAAGAAATCTTTGTCTTATTACTGAATCAAAACATGTTAAAAATCAAGCTGATATGGACAGAGAAACATGGAAACATATACATTACTATGTGTTAAATAGATTGCCAATGGGAATTTGCTGTATTACTCAGGGAACTCAAAACAGTGCTCTGTAACAACCTAGAGGTGGGATGGGGAGGGAGGTGGAAGGGAGGTTTGAGAGGGAGGAGACATATGTGTATCTACGGCTGATTCATGTTGATGTTTGGCAGAAACCAACACAATATTGCAAGGCAATCATCCTTCACTTAAAAATAAATAAATGTAATTACACAAAAAGCTAGTTGAATGTCCTCATTTTAGAAATAAGCCCCAGAGAGAAGCCATTACTTTTTCATGGCTGCATAAGGAGTTACTGAGAGAACCTGAGTTAGGACTCCCATCCCTAGGCATACCTCACCCCTCCATATTTTCTCTCTTTTTTTTTAAAAGCAAGAAAAAGGACATAGTATCTGAAAGATGAAAGCACAACCTGCCTATTTTTATCAACATAAATAATCTATTATTTTATTTATTATTTTATTATCCTGCATTTCATAATGGAGAGAAAAAGGTGAAAAGGCTGCAAAAAGTATTTGAATTATAATAGACAGGGATAGTTTGCTTTAGGAAAGAGTGATTTATCATCTATGTCTGAGCCATCAATTACCTGACAAATGTAGTCAAAGCTTTTGGTTTATCAATGAGCTGATTTATCTACAGGGTACATTCATAGCCTTAAACACTTATTGGTGTTTCCAAAAATAAGATAATGGGAAGCTGTTTAAAATATAAACAACCCCAGTTGAAGAGATATATAGTATAACAAGGAAAGTCTGAATTAAAAGCCAAGAACTCATAATTTATTTTTATGCATTGTTCTTCATAGATGATTCTTGAGTTTGCTTTCTAACAGTATAAAAATGCTACAACTACATAATGACTTGTGAATCAGTGGAAAATTATAGTTTGTTCATCATGGTGTACAAAAAATATCTAGTATCCAATTCAGTTTCCAGTACCAACAGTATCATTAAAAAAAAATTTATTTACATACTCAAACCATAAGCACAAATATAAAATAACAATTCTAAATATCTATACAAATGAAGATGCACATAAATCAAAATGGTAGATAATACAAAGTAATTTAAATTCAATGTTTGTATTATTTTAATTACATTTATGTATGAGAGTAAATGTTCTTGGAATTGACTCAAGTAATGTTATCTACTGAGAAACTAGACTGAGGTTTTTCATGTTGATCCATGCTTAATTCATCAATATAACATATGCCTGAGGGAAACAGTAAACATATCACTGGACACTTGATGTCAATTCTGTGTTAAGTAGAAACAGACTGACCAAAAGAAAACCTCCCTGGAAAAGAAGCAATGTTTGTATGTGATGTGTTATAACTGGTGAATTATATATGAAGCTGGAATCTATGAATTGAGTAATTTTAAAAGAATCTGTTATTCTGTTACAAATATTTTCTAATTTTCCTTGTTAATACTTCTTAGATATATCCATCATATAAATAAAAGTCGGCATTTAATTTCCAAATGCATGGGGTTTTAAAGTACCTTTGATATTAATTTCTCATTTAAATGCTCTCTTCTCTTCAATCACCTTTTGTATTTTTTTCAGTCTTCTAACTTTATTGAAGCATTCAATGGCTAAGTCAAGGATTTCTCTTAGTAAATGTCACATTGCACTTTAAAATATGTAGATTATTTTCAAATATTTTTGTATTGATTTCTAACATAATTCCACAGTGTTAAGAACAAACTCTGTATAATTTCAATACCTTTAGACCATGAAATTTTTGCACCTTCTTTTATGTCCTTGGATGTGTTCCAGTGACTCCTGGTTTACAGTCTATGGGAAGGTGATAGAATTTGCATCCTACCATTGTGTGGAAATTGTATACATTTTAATTATGTTAAATTAGTTGATCTGGTAATTTTCATATATACTATGTCCTTCTACTTATCCATATATTCATTAATTTTTGAGAGTTTGATATTGAAATTCTAACTAAAAATCTTACTTTATCTACAGAACCCTAATTCAACATAATCATTTTTTCCATCCAGGTATTCTTTCAAAAACTATGTTATCAAGGGCTTACTTTTTATTAGGCATTATGCCAGGTACTAGAGTATCAGTATCAGAAATTACTATGAAAAATAATATTATATAAATATATTTATATATGCATATATTGATCTAAAACTAAATCATTTTGCTGTACACCAGAAACTAACACAATATTGTAAATCAACTTTACAATCATACCTTAGTTTTAAAAAAATGAGACAATCATCTAATGTTCTCTGATTGATTTTTGTCATCATGGTACATAAAATGAGAAATATGCATGCAGAGCATTTAATCAGTGCACATAGTCTGGCAAAATTTGACCCATACTACAAATGATCTTAGTTAGAAACATTAAAAGAGTGCTTTTCCATAAGTTTCTGATTTTTGTTTTTGTTATTTTATCATTTTCTATTATCTGTAAATTGTCTCATTTTGAGATTCTGGGGATTGTGACTACAGTAAATGGACTTAGACTATTGAGAACTGTCTGGAGTGTAGCATTAGGAGTGGCTGGAAATACTAAGAATGAATGAATGAACAAATGAAATAAACCCACCTGGCAATCCTCTTTTTTTTTTTTTTTAAAAAGTGTTTTCTGTTTGTATGTCTGTTGGTACTATATTTTATTGATTGATAGTTATCTATGATTTGTCTTTTTCATTGCTGTGGTTCATTCGCTCACTCATGTCTGACTACTTGCGACCCCATGGACTGCAGCAAGCCAGGCTTCCCTGTCCTTCACCATCTCCCAGAGTTTCCTCAGACTCAAGTCCATTGAGTCAGTAATGCCAACCAACCATCTCATCTATTGGCCCCTTCTATTGCTGCCTTCAATCATTCCCAGCATCAGGCTCTAATGAGTTAGCTGTTCACATCAGGTGGCCAAAGTATTGGAACTTCAGCATGAGTCCTTCCAAAGAATATTTAGGATTCATTTCCTTTAGGATTGACTGGTTTCATCTCCTTGCAGTCCAAGAGACTTAAGAATCTTCACCAACACCACAGTTCAAAAGCATCAATCTTTCCATACTCAGCCTTCTTTATGGTCCAACTCTTACAACCATACACGACTACTAGAAAAATCATAGCTTTAAATATGAGGACATTTGTTGGTAAAGTACTTTTTATTTTTGATACACTGTTTTTTTAATACACTATCTAGATGGGTCATAACTTTTCTTCCAAGGAGCAAGCATCTTTTAATTTCATGGTTACAGTCACCATCTGCAATGATTTTGGAGTCCAAGAAAATAAAGTCTGTCACTGTTTCCATTGTTCCCTCATCTATTTGCCATGAAGTGATGGGACCAAATGCCATGATCTTCATTTTTTGAATGCTGAGTTTTAAGCCAGACTTTTCACTCTCCTCTTTCAATTTCATCAAGAGGCTTTTTAGTTCCTCTTTGCTTTCAGCCATAAGGGTGGTGTCATGTGCATATCTGACATTATTGATATTTCTCCAGGCAAACCTGATTCCAGTTTATGCTTCATCCAGCCCAGCATTTCACATGATGTACACTGCATACAAGTTAACTAAGCAGGGTGACAATATGTAGCCTCGACGTACTCCTTTCCCAACATGGGCCAGTCTTTGTTCCACATCCCGTTCTATCTGTTGATTCTTGATGTGCATACAAGTTTCTCAGGAGGTGAGTAAGGTGGTCTGGTATTCCCATCTCTTAAAGAATTTTCCAGTTTGTTGTGATCCACACGGTCAAAGGTTTTAGCATAATCAATAATGGAGATGTTTTCGGGAATTCTCTTGCTTTTCCTATGATCCATTGGATGTTGGCAATGTGATCTCTGCTTCCTCTGCCTTATCTAAATCCAGATTGAACATTTAGAAGTTCACGGTTCATGTACTGTTGAAGCCTCGCTTAGAATTTTGAGCATTAGGTTGCTAGTGTGTGAGATGAGCGCAATTTTACAGTAGTTTGAACATTCTTTGGCATTGCCTTTCTTTGGGATTGGGATGAAAACTGACCTTTTCTGGTCCTGTGGCCATTGCTGGGTTTTCCAAATTTGCTGGCATACTGAGTGCAACACTTTCACACCATCATCTTTTAGGATTTGAAACAGCTCAACTGGAATTCCATCACCTCCACTAGCTTTGTTCATAGTGATGCTTTCTAAGGCCCACTTGACTTTGTACTCAGAATATCTGGCTGTAGGTGAGTGATCACACCATCATGATATCTAGGTCATTAAGATCTTCTTTGTGGAGTTATTCTGTATACTCTTCCTCTTTTTAATATTTTCTGCTTCTGTTAAGTTCATATCATTTCTGTCCTTTATTGTGCCCATCCCTGCATGAAATGCTCCCTTGGTATCTCTAATTTTCTTGAGGACATCTCTAGTCTTTCCCATACTATTGTTTTCCTCTATTTCTTTGCATTGATCACTGAGGAAGGCTTTCTTATCTCTCCTTGCTATTCTTTGGAATACTGCATTCAGATGGATATATCTTTCCTTTTCTCCTTTGCCTTTTGCTTCTCTTTATTCCTCAGCTATTTGTAAGGCCTCCTCAGACAGTCATTTTTATTTTTTGCACTTCTTTTTCTTAGGGATGGTTGTATCATCACCTTATTTACAATACGACCAACCTCTGTCCATAGTTCTTCAGGCACTCTATCAGTTCTAATCACTTGAATCTATTTCTCACTTCCATTTTACATCATGATTTGGTCAGTACTCTTTTATGACATTCTTGAATTAATATTTTATCTGTCATCATTGTCTTAAGAGCATGTGTGCACACTAAGTTTCTTCAGTCATGTCCAACTCTTTGTGACTCTATGGACTGTACGCTGCCAGGCTCATCTGTCCATGGGAGTCTCCAGGCAAGAATACCGGAGTGCATTGCCATGCCCTCCTCCAGGGGATCTTACTGACCCAGGTATTGAACCTGTATCTCTTATGTCTCCTGCATTGGCAGGCCGGTTTCTTTACCACTAGTACCACCTGGGAAGTCCTTAAGAAAGCTGAGAAAGAAGAATATCTGCGCATCCATGTAAGAGTTTATGAAAAGGTAACTAAAACACTACATAAACTCTTTTTGTTGATATAAAATATTTGATTATCTCCAGAAACAGTGGTTGTTGTGTGGTCTTTTATGCTATTAGACTGCAAAAGGGCTCCCGTATCATGTGGTTTATCTCCATGCACCAAAGAAGTCACATTATATGTTCTTTGTTTACTTTTAGTTAAGCTAAGTGAATAATACTGATCAAAGGTTGCCCATTATTAGAAGCTTCCAAATTGCTCCAGAGAATCAAGAGAAAAATTACTCTTTGGTAAGAGTGGATAAACATATTTATATTTTTAAGATTGGAAAGCATTCACAGTCTGACACAGGTAACAGAGAATTGGAAAGCAAGCAGGCACAAACTCATTTCTCTTGTTCTCACCAGCCTGGCACCTAGCACATTGCAGGCACTAGATACAAACAAGAAAACAAAGGTAAAGAAGCTTTATAGATGCTGTCACTGCAACAGTAATTTGCACACTCACATTTAGATAATTCAGGAGAATTCTGAAGGTTATGATGGCAAACTGAAGACATGTTCCCCTTGACATTAAATAATAATCAATGACTAATAAAACCCTCAAATATTGGAAATCAAGGGAGAAAACGTCACAAAGCAAGAAACCAACCAGATAATTACTGGTGCCAACCCTCAAACAGCTTTTAACAGAATTGTTTAAACTGATGATTTATTTAATATGTTTTCAGTGCAGTCTGGTTGGAAAACATGCTAAATGAATCAATTAGGTTGAAGCACGAAGAGCTTTCTTAGGACTGAAACAATAGAGCAAACTCCAGGCATTAACCACAGATGACTACAGAGAAAAAGTCAAGGGAAAAGGGAGCAGCAAGCAGTGATAGAGTGAAAACACTCTGAGAAAGAATGTCTTCTTTTTCACCATGATGATTATTTTCTGATAATAACTTGCTTTTCCCTCTCGGTTCTTTTTATCTAAAGGTCTGCTCTACTATAACAAAACTCTGTTCTACTAAAACTAACTGTGGATGTCATTTAATAATTTTTTAAACTCCCTCTAATTTGCACAGTTAAATTAGGATATATACAAGATAAAAATAAATTAATTCTGAGGTATATAGCCATGTCATTTTTATATGAAAAAACAGAACTGATTTACAGAATCGTTACTCTTTTTTACTTTTATGCTAAAACTTTTGGATGCCAGATCATTCATTTTGATTTGCATTTTAGATTATCAGTCTCAAATTCTGATCCATACATACAAACAATGTGAATATAGATTACATACACCATTTCCTATGATAATCATCATGGGAAGCAAAATGTTGATAATAAAAAAAGCTTCCCAAAGTCTTGGCATTTTTTTCTCTTGAGGAAAATGCAAACAAGCATGTGAATCACCTTAATTTCTGCTTGTAAATAGTCACTCAAGTGCTTTCTTCTGAAATAGAAGTAGAGTGATGTCATTCATCATAATTGCACTCAAAATAGCAATAATCTTGAAATTTTTGATGGGGAGGAAAATGATGAATGTTTTATACCTCACTTGGGAAAAACATTATTGCCTCTGACCTTCAGAATGAATTTAGTCTACTTCATGAATAACCTGTATTTACCGAAAGCATTATTCACTTAAGGCCAAAGGAGACAGTAATTAGATGCCCTCCTTTAAAATTTCAACTAAAAACCTACTTTTCAAACATGTTGACCCTATTTTAGGAATCCACCACATTTAAAGATTCAGTAATAATATGAGCAACTGTTTGTCCATAACAAGAGACGTCACATTTCCACCAAATAATCATTTGCTTTCAACGAAGTACAAACCTATATCATAGCATCTAAAAGCTAATTTTTAAACTAGGAAATAAGTAATTCAACTCTCCTTTGGCATTTTTCTTAGACTATCCTTATATATCTATACACACACACAATTACATATTCTGAGTTGTTTTTCATATTCTTCTAAAAAAACCAACAAAAATGAAATATAGGTATTTATGGTTTTCATCACAATATGGAGGTTTTTAAACATGTATATACATATATATAATTTTTAATATTTCCATGGAGCAATGTTATCACTATAATATTAATAATGTAAATATATTTATCTTTCTATATCTTCAAAATATACCTCCAAATAAGAAAGATTCCAGCTATATCTACTAATACATGTGCATATCAACTCGACTAAATTCTTTCACTTGACCTGTTAGAATACTTTGTACTTTTAAAAAGACCCCAGGGAAACCAAAGAGCCTCAAAAAATCAGAACAACAATCTAAAACTTTAAATGCTTTTAAAAAGGAAGGACTTTTATGTCTTCAATCCATGAATATTCTTCACTATAATCATCCATCCAAAATCTCACCACTTCTCATTACCTCCACCAATGTCACCTATCCATATACCCATATCCCTTGCTTTTGCAGCAGCCTCCAAACCCTAGTACTTGCATCTACTCCTTCACTGAGACTTTCTATTTCTCACAAAGCATTCTTTTCACTTACTTTCCAAAAACCTAAAAATGTCTAACCATATTGCCATAGCATCTGGACCCTGGCTACTTCTGAGTCATCTTTTTCCCATTCCCCTTTTGCCCTATCAAATCTAGCCACACTTCACCTACATACACATGCAGACACACACTCAATGATAAAGCACTACCCAGTCTTTCTTAATTCATTCAAATCTCCGCTAAAGACCTTTTTGACTACTGTATCTCGGCAGTAACCTGCTCTACCCACTGTCCAACGCCTTTTTCTCACTTTTCTTCTCTAATTTGACTACATTTTTTCACTTATTGTCATCTAATGTATTATTGCTTTCCTGATGAGGTGAGGGACTGTGTCTCTTTTGTTCACTGCTAAATATCTAGCACTTAGAACAGTGCCTATGGATTGAAGATTAAAATGTGAGACCAGATTCTCTAAAACTCTTAGAGAAAAACATAGGTACAACACTCTGACATAAACTGCAGCAATATCTTTTTTGGTTTGTCTCCCAGAATAATGGAAATAAAAACAAAAATAAACAAATGGAACCTAACTAAATTCAAAAGCTTTTTCAGAGCAAAGGAAACCATAAACAAAGTGAAAAGGCAACCAACAGATTGGGAGAAAGTATTTGAAAATGATGTGAATGATAAGGAATTAATTTCCAAAATTCATAAACAGCTCATGAGGCTTAATATCATCAAAACAAACAACTCAATCAAAAAATGGACAGAAGATCTAAACAGACATTTCTTCAAAGAAGACATACAGATGGCCAAGAGGCATATGAAGAGATATTTCACATAGCTAATTGTTAGAGATATGCAGATCAAAACTACAATGAGATACCACCTCATAGCAGTCAAAATGACTATCATCAAAAAGTCCACAAACAATAACTGCTAGCAAGGGTGTGGAGAGAAGGGAACCCTTCTACACTGTTGGTGGGAATGTAAGTTGGTATAACCAATATGCAGACCAGTATGGAGGTCCCTTAAGAAACAAAAAATAGAGCTACCATATGACACTGCAATCCCACTTCTGGGCATATATCTGGAGAAAAACATGGTCTGAAAGGATATGTGCACTCCAATGTTCATTGCAGAGCTATTTACAATAGCCAAGACATGGAAGCCGGAAAAGGCAATGGCACCCCACTCCAGGACTCTTGCCTGGAAAATCCCATGGACAGAGGAGCCTGGTAGGCTGCAGTCCATGGGGTCGCTACAAGTCAGACACAACAGAGGGACTTCACCTTCACTTTTCATTTCCATGCATTGGAGGAGGAAATGGCAACCCACTCCAGTATTCTCGCCTGGAGAATCCCAGGGATGGGGGAGCCTGGTGGGCTTCTGTCTATGGGGTCGCACAGAGTTGGACATGACTGAAGTGACTTAGCAGCAGCAAGACATGGAAGCAACCTAAATGTCCATCAACAGAGGAATCGATAAGGATGATGTGCTACATATACACAATGGAATATTACTTGTCCATTAAAAATGATGAAATAATGCCACTTGCAACCAGCCACATGGATGGACAGAGACATTGTCATAATGAGTGAAGTGAGTCTGACTGAGAAATATCCTGTGATATTCCTCATATGCAGAATCTAAAAAGAAATGATACAAATGAACTTCTTCACAAAACAGAAACAGACTCAGAGACTTAGAAAACAAATTTATCCTTACCAGGAGGAAAGGGAGGGGAGAAGCGACAGTCATGGAGTACATACACACTGCTGTAATTTAAAACAGATAACAAATAAGAACCTATTGTATAGCTCAGGGGAATCTGTTCTAAGTTACATGACAGTCTGGCTGGGAGGAGAATTTGGGACATAATGCGTCCACATATATGTATGGCTGAAGCACTCTGCTGAGCACCTGAAACTGTTACAACATTGTTAATTGTCTATATTCCAAAATAAAATAGAGTGAAAAAATAAACAGTGTCTAGTACATTATAGGTACTCAGTAAATATCTATTACACAATTGCTCCTTTGGGGATTCAAATTCAGCAACTGTAGTCTATGTTGCAGATTTCTCTACTTCTCTGATTGTATTGTGTCAGAGGATGGTACTTGTGTGTATGTTTTGTGTGTTTGCCTATCTAGTATGAAAGCAATAGAATTTCTCTGTAAAAGAACAAAACTAAAAGGAGAAAAATGGTAACTGCAACCACCATGAGTTATTAATTCTACTACTCAGAAATAAACATTACTAAAAATCTAGTGAATATCTTTAATCTTTTTGTGTTCCTACAAAAATTCTACCACTAATTTTAAGTGGATTTTATAGTTAAGTCTTCATGTTTATTGCATTTGCAGTGACTCAAATTTATTCTTTAAATATGCATACTGAGGAAAATGTTTTGAAAGTCCCTACAGCCTGAAGAAAATCAATAACCTCAGATATGCAGAGGACACCACCCTTATCTTATAGCAGAAAGTGAAAGAGGAACTAAAGAGCCTCTTGATGAGGCGAAATAGGAGAGTGAAACAGCTCACTTAAAACTCAACTTTCAAAACCCTAAGATCATGGCATCTGGTCCTATCACTTCATGAGAAACAAATAGAAACAGTGACAGATTTTATTTTCTTGGGCTCCAAAATCACTGCTGATGGTGACTGCAGCCATGAAGTTAAAAGATGCTTACTGCTTGAAAGAAAAGCAATGACAAACCCATACAGTGTATTAAAAAGCAGAGACATCACTTTGCTGACAAAGGTCTGTCCAGTCAAAGATATGGTTTTTCCATTGTCATGTATGGATGTGAGAAATGGACAATAAAAAAGGCTGAGCACTGAAGAATTGATGCCTTCAAACTGTGGTGCTGGAAAAGACTCTTGTGAGTGCCTTGGACAGCAAGGAGATCAAACCAGTCAATCCTAAAGGAAATCAACCCTTGAATACTCACTGGAAGGACTGATGCTGAGACGGAAGCTCCAATACTCTGGCCATCTGATATGAAGAGCCAATTCATTGGAAAAGTTCCTGATGCTGGGAAAGATTGAAAGCAGGAGGAGAAGGTGGCAAAGTTGATGAGATGGTTGGATGGCATTACCGACTCAATGGACATGAGTTTGAGCAAACTCCGAAAAACAGTGAAGGACAGGGAAACCTGGTGTGCTGCAGGCCAGGAATCTGCAAACAGTAGGGCATAACTGAGTGACTTAACAAGTCCAGATCCAAGAAAATACTTCAAAATAGTTTTAATGTGCTTCAGTGGCCCCAAAAACTTTTGTCAAAATTTTTTATGTACAATAATTCCCCCAAGAAAAAATTCCCTCTCTCTTTTTTGAACTTGGACTACATTGTTCAGAAATATCTGCTAAAATAAAAATGCTTTAAAGATGTTCTCTTCCTAAATCTCTATAAAGTGCAATAAAAATTAGGACTATATGTTAATTTGACTTTCTTTACTGATTTAATTGAAAGTTATTTTGTTATGAAATTGCAATTTCTCTGTGAAAAAAAATTTGCCTGTCAATAGGTAAAAACAATTTGTACTACCCCAATCCAGTGTGACAGTTTCTAGGTTCTCAGGATGCAACAAAATGAAATATAAAGGTATAAGGAATAAAAATGAAACATAAAAACAGAAGACAGGGAGAAGATATGATGATAAAATGTAATAGTTTTATCATAAGGCATAAAAATCTTAAAATGAATATGACACAATAATGAAAAGCATACATACTTATGTAGGAATTTATGGTATCAGTTTTGCTCACTCTGTTCTCAAAACACTCAAGGATTTTAAAAATAACTTATTTTTCGTCCAAAGTCTTCTCACATTCTTTTCAATTCTCCTGATGCTGAATGTAGCCAGGTGTGTAGCCACTTAAGCTGCACACATTGACAGTCCTTGGGGAAAACACACTTATTTTTTACATCTACCTCAGCCCCATCTAGCAGTACTTGCCGTAGGCTATAGTGCAGAGGCGATTTCCTCAGAGATTTAAAGGATGCACAGAAGCAGCTGAACATGAAAGTGACAAAAGAATAAAGAAGAAAGGGGGAGAGGATGACAAAGAACTATTTTTGTCTTAAAAGGTCACCACGAAATATGTATTTAAAGGCACAACAGCAGTAGCGATCAGCCATAGAACTCCATAGGAAAAGGCTTTCACCACAGGGTCTGGATTGCCACTCCTTCACTGGGAATTTCACATTAACACCACTTCTCATGAGGCATCTTTAGGAAATGGTTCATATTTTCTTTGTTAAGTGATCCCCGGTGCGGATCTTCTCTAGCTAGTTTGATATCCTGAAAGTCTTACTCACTCAGTCATGTCTGACTCTTTGCAACCACATGGACTGTAGCCTTCCAGGTTCCTCTGCCCATGGGACTTTTCAGGAAAGAATACTGGAGCGGATAGCCACTTCCTTTGATAGGGGATGTTCCCTACCCAAGGATCAAAGCTGGGTCTCCTATGTTGCAGGCAGATTCTCTACAATCTGAGCCACGAAGAAAGCCTCAATTTGTCTTATTTAAATATATGTGAGTTTATTTCTGAACATTATGTTCAACTTGGTACAAATGTGAGACAGTCAATTCCTAGACAGGTTGATAAGAAGCCTGGGGTTCCTGAGGAGGAGAAACGGGTCTGGGGCTCTCAAAGTGGAGACAGGGGTCTGGGGTTCTCAAGGAGAAGGAAAGGAAAAACTTCTTTTATTTTTTCCCTCTACATTCCTTCAGTTCAGTTCAGTTCAGTCGCTCAGTCATGTCTGACTCTTTGTGACCCCATGAATCACAGCACACCAGGCCTCCCTGTCCATCACCAACTCCCAGAGTCCACCTAGACCCATGTCCATTGAGTCGGTGATGCCATCCAGCCATCTCATCCTCTGTCGTCCCTTCTCCTCCTGCCCCCAATCCTTCCCAGCATTAGGGTTTTTTCTAATGAGTCAAATCTTCGCATGAGGTGGCCAAAATATTGGAGTTTCAGCTTCAACATCAGTCCTTCCAATGAACACCCAGGACTAATCTTCTTTAGGATAGATTGGTTGGATCTCCTTGCAGTCCAATGGACTCTCCAGAGTCTTCTCCAACAACACAGTTCAAAAGCATCAGTTCTTCGGCGCTCAGCATTCTTCACCGCCCAACTCTCACATCCATACATGACTACTGGAAAAACCATAGCCTTGACTAGATGGACTTCTGTTGACAAAGTAATGTCTTTGCTATTCAATATGCTGTCTAGGTTGGTCATAACTTTCTTAGTCTTAGTCAAATAATTTTTTTTTCTTTAAGCCTGGAACTGATGATCACACAACAAATGACTAAGTTTAAACTCTGTACTAGGGATTATATAACAACAATGTATCCTGTTTGAGGACAGTTTCTCCTTCCTGAAAACCTTCTGATTAATCCTAATATTTTAGGATGTATATTATGGAGTGGGTCTGGTAGGCTCTTTCTATTGTTAAATTCTAATCCTGTTATCCTAGCATGCAAACTGTGGGAGTGGGTCTGGTAAAGTTTTTACAACCTTGAGACGTTCTTTTGATTTACTGTAATAAGTAATTTAAAAAGTATATAACTCCTTGCTAACACTAGCAAGGTGGGCACTCTCCACCTCCCTTCTAATGTCTGTCAGCTGTCTCTGTCCATTTTCATGCTTTAATAAAACTCTGCTACAAAAAAGCTCTTGGGTGATCAAGCCTGGTTCCTGGTCCCAAAGCTAAATCTTATTCAGAGATCACAAATCTGACACCATTCACCGTAAGCTATCATGTGCCTCCACATTTTATAACTTTACTGCAATCACTGCCATGGATTATAATGCCTTGTAAGCCTTTTTTTTTTTTTTTTTTACATGCAAATGGGGTTCAGAGAATCGGATGAACAGTATGAAAAGGCAAAAAGACAGGACACTGAAAGATGAACTCCCCAGGTTGGTAGATGCCCAATACGTGGCTGGAGATCAGTGGAGAAATAAATACAGAAAGAATGAAGAGACGGAGCCAAAGCAAAAACAACACCCAGTTGTGGATGTGACTGGTGATGGAAGCAAGGTCTGATGCTATACAGAGCAATACTGCATAAGAACCTGGAATGTTAGGTCCATGAATCAAGGCAAATTTGAAGTGACCAAACAGGAGATGACAAGAGTGAACGTCAACATTTTAGGAATCAGCGAACTAAAATGGACTGGGATGGGTGAGTTTAACTCAGATGACCATTATATCTACTACTGTGGGCAGGAATCCCTTAGAAGAAATGGAGTAGCCATTACAGTCAACACAAGGATCTGAAATTCAGTACTTGGATGCAATCTCAAAAACGACAGAATGATCTCTGATTGTTTCCAAGGCAAACCATTCAATATCATGGTAATCCAAGTATATGCCCTGACCAGTAATGCTAAAAAAGCTGAAGTTGAACTATTCTATGAATACAAACAAGACCTTCTAGAATTAACACTCAAAAAAGATGTCCTTTTAATTATAGGGACTAGAATGCAAAAGTAGGAAGTCAAAAAACACCTGGAATAATAGGCAAATTGGCCTTGGAGTACAAAATGAAGCAGGGCAAAGGCTGATAAGAGTTTTGCCAAGAGAATGCACTGGTCACAGCAAACACCCTTTCAACAACACAAGATAAGACTCCACACATGGACATCACCAGATGGTCAACAACAAAATCAGATTGATTATATCCTTTGCAGCCAAAGATGGAGAAGCTCTATTCTGACTGTGGCTCAGATCATGAACTCCTTACTGCCAAATTCAGACTGAAGTCAAAGAAAGTAAGGAAAACCACTAGACCATTCAGGTATGACCTTAATCAAATCCCTAACAATTATACAGTGGAAGTGAGAAATAGATATAAGGGACTAGATCTGATAGAGTGCCTGAAAAAGTATAGACGGAGGTTTGTGACATTGTACAGGAGACAGGAGAAAGACCATCCCAAAGAAAAAGAAAAGCAAAATCACTGTCTGAGGAGGCCTTACAAATAGCTGTGAAAAGAAGAGAACCAAAAGCAAAGGAGAAAAGGAAAGATATATCCATCTGAATGCAGAGTTCCAAAGAACAGAAAGGAGAGATAAGAAAGCCTTCCTCAGTGTTCAGTGCAAAGAAATAGAGGAAAACAATAGAATTTGAAAGACTAGAGATCTCTTCAAGAAAATTGGAGATACCAAGGGAACATTTCATGCAAAGATGAGCTCAATAAAGGACAGAAATGGTATGGACCTAACAGAAGCAGAATATATTAAGAAGAGTAGGCAAGAATATACAGAAAAACTATACAAAAAAGATCTTGATGACCCAGATAATCATGAGGGTGTAATCACTCACCTAGAGCCAGACATCCTGGAATGTGAAGTCAAGTGGACCTTAAGAAGCATCACTATGAACAAAGCTAGTGGAGGTGATCGATTCCAGTTGAGCTGTTTCAAATCCTAAAAGATGATGCTGTGAAAGTGCAGCACTCAACATGCCAGCAAATTTGGAAAACTCAGGAATGGCCACAGGACTGGAAAAGGTCCGTTTTCATTCCAATATCTAAGAAAGGCGATGCCAAAGAATGCTCACACTACCGTACAATTGCACTCCTCTCACACGCTAGCAAAGTAATGCTCAAAATTCTCCAAACCAGGCATCAACAATATATGAACCATGAACTTCCAGATGTTCAGGTTGGTTTTAGAAAAGGCAGAGGAACCAGAGATCAAATTGCCAACATCCACTGGATCATCGAAAAAGCAAGAGAGTTATAGAAAAACATCTATTTCTGCTTTATCGACTAAGCCAAAGACTTTGACTGTGTGAATCACAATAAACTCTGGAAAATTCTTCAAGAGATGGGAATACCAGATTATCTGACCTGCCTCTTGAGAAATCTGTATGCAGGTCAGGAAGCAACAGTTAGAACTGGACATGGAACAACAGATTGGTTCCATAGGAAAAGGAGTTCGTCAAGGCTGTATATTGTCACCATGCTTAATTAACTTAAATACAGAGTACATCATAAGAAATGCTGGGCTGGAAGAAGCACAAGCTGAAATCAAGATTTCTGGGAGAAGTATCAATAACCTCAGATATGCAGATGACACCACCCTTATGGCAGAAAGTGAAGAAGAACTAAAGAGCCTCTTGATGAAAGTGAGAGAAGAGAGTGAAAAAGTTGGCTTAAAGCTCAGCATTCAGAAAACAAAGTTCATGGCATCCTGTCCCATCACTTCATGGCAAATAGATGGAGAAACAGTGGAAATAGTGGCAGACTTTATTTTGTGGGCTCCAAAATCACTGAAGATAGTGACTACAGCCATGAACCTAAAAGATGCTGGATCCTTGGAAGAAAAGTTATGACCAACCTAGAGAGCATATTAAAAAGGAGAGACATTACTTTGCTAACAAAGTTCTGTCTAGTCAAGGCTATGATTTTTCCAGTAGTCATGTATGGATGTGAGAGTTGATAAAGAAAATTGGCATGGAAGAATTGATGCTTTTGAACTGTGGTGTTAGAGAAGTCTCTTCAGAGTCCCTTGGATTGCAAAAAGATCAAACCAGTCCATCCTAAAGGAAATCGTTCATGAATGTTCATTGGAAGGACTGATGTTGAAGCTGAAACTTCAATACTTTGGCCACCTGATGTGAAGAGCTGACTCATTTGAAAAGATACTGATGCTGGTAAAGATTGAATGCGAGAGGATAAGGGGATGACAGAGGATGAATTGGTTGGAAGGCATCACCGACTCAATTGAAAAGTGTTTGAGTAAACTCCAGGAGTTGGTGATGAACAGGGAGGCCTGGCATGCTACAGTCCATGGAGTCACAAAGAGTCAGATATGATTGAGTGACTGAACTGAAGCTTTTTCTCCTTCATTACCCCTCCAGACGTTTTCTGGGTAAACTTGATTATTGATTTTTCAAAATAAAATTTAGTATTAGTCTGTCCAGTGAAAATTTGAAATCCTAGTCGCATTTTTAATGTGATTTCATTAAAATGTTAGATTCACCAGTTGAAAAAAAATTATTATTAGGATAATAATGTTTCTTTTTTAAATGTCATGTGCCTTTTCATATCTTTAAGTCTTATATTAATTGATGTTTTAAAATTTTTCCTAGATATTATTTTATACTGTTTATTTTTAATTTTTTAAAAATCTCTTTAAGCATTTGTTGATGTTTTCTAACTGGTTGATGGGTCTTCCCTGGTGGCTCAGTGGTAAAGAATCCACCTGACAATGAGTGGGTAAAAGTGTAATCCCTGGGTCAGGAAGATCCACAGGAGGAGAACAAGGCAACCCATTCCAGTATTCTTTCCTGGGAAATCCCATGGACAGAGAAGCCTGGCAGACTACCATACATGGGGCCACAAAAGAACCAGGCACAACTTAATAACTAAACAATGACAACAATAAAAATCATATATGATAAGTGTACACTAACATTGTACTTACTGGTTAAAAAAAAAACTGTAAACTATTCCTTTAAGATTAAGAAAAAAGATAACAAAGCTGACTCTTGCCATTTCTATCCAACATAGTACTGTAAGTCCTTGCTAGATAATTTGGGCAAGAAAAATGAAATAAAAAGTAATCAAATTAGAAGAGAACAAATAAGACTTTCCTATTTGCAGATGACAAGATATCATATGTAGACAACCCAAAAAATCCCACAAAAGAAATATTAGAAGTAGTAAATTTAGCAAAGTTACAAAAAGAAAATTAAGAAAACAATCCTATTTACAATAGCAACAGAAAGAATAAAATACTTAGGAATAAACTTATCCAATGAAGAAAAAGATTTGAACACTGACATTGACAAAATATTGCTAAAAGAAATTAAAGATGATGCAAAAAGTTTACATTTGCATAATATGGGTTTAAACTGCACAGATCCACTTATATGTAAATTTTTTTCAATAAATATGCAGTATAGTACTACATGGGTGGTTGAATCTGCAGATGCAGAACCTCAAATGCAAAGGGCTGACTATAAAGTTATACACAGATATTCACCTGTGTTGGATGTTAAGTGACCCTAACCCCCATGTGTTCCAACATGTGTGCTCAGTCATTCAGTCATGTCTGACTCTGCAGTCCCATGGACTGTGGCCTGCCAGCCTCTGTCCATTTGACTTCCTATAACACTGGAGTAGGTAGTCATTTCCTTTCTCCAGGGGATCGTCCCAACCCAGAGACTGAACCCATTATCTCTGTGTCTCCTGCTTTGGCAGGTGGATGCTTTACCACTTAGCCACCTGGAAAGCTCATGTTGTTCAAGGATCAACTGTAAATAGAATTGTAACTTCTGTGAAAATCTCAATAATAAATTTTCAGAAATGAAAAAGTCCTACAATTCATGAGAAACTACAAGAGACCCCAAAAACAAAAGCTAAAGGCTTTATACTTCCTGACTTCAAAACATAACTCAAAGCTCAAGTAATCAAAATAGTACGCCACTGGCATAAAGATAGACATAGATCAAAGGAACAGAATATAGATTACAGAAATAAATCAAACACTTAAGGTCAAAGATGTATAAAAAATGTGTCAAGACTACACCATGGAGAAAGGACAGTCTCTTCAAATAAGAGGTGCTGGGAAATCTGGATCAACACATGTGAAAGAGTGGAATTGGACTGTTATCTTACATCATTCACAAAAATCACTGAAAACTGATTAAAGACCTCAGCATAATATCCAAGAAATATAAAACTAATTGAGAAAGACAAAGTGTCTGATAACATTAGCACTGATAGTAATGCCTTGATACAATATCAAAAGTATAAACAGCAAAAGCAAAGATAAATAAATGAGACTATAGCAAACTTAAGAGCATCTGTACAGCAAAGAAAACAACCAACAAAGTGAAATGGCAGTCTACAGAATGGGAGAAATTATTTGCAAATTGTATATCTGATAGGTTGTTGCTAGTGGCTAAGTGGTGTCTGACTCTTTCATGGCCCTCAAGGACCATAAAAGCCCTCCAGGCTCCTCTGTTCATGGGTATTCCCAGGCAAGAATACTGAAATGGGCTGTCATTTCCTTCTCCAGGGGATCTTCCAGGGATCAAATTTCCATATCCTGCATTGGCAGGCAGATTCTTTACCACTGAGCTATGGGGAAGCCCATCTGATAGGTAGTAACACAAAAAAATATGTAAGAAATCCCTATGATTCAATGGCAAAAATCAAATAAACCATTATAAAAATGGCCAACAGGTATATAAAAAGATGTGCAACATCACTAATATCAGAAAAATATAAATCAAACCCACAATAAGATATGACCTCACAGCTATAAGGATGACCATTATGAAAATAAGAGAAAATAGTAAATGCTGGTGAAGATGGATAAAAATTGGAAACTCTGCTCATTGTTGGTAGAAATATAAAATGATGTTGCCTGTATGGAAAACAGCATGACATTTACTAAAGCAAATAAAAATAGAACTACCATAATTCAGAAATCCCACTCTGGGTCTTTAACCAAAAGAATTGAAATCAGGATCTCAAAGGAATATTTGCTATCCAATGTTCATGACAATTCAAACTACCACACAACTGCACTCATTTCACATGCTAGCAAAGTTATGCTCAAAATCCTTCAAGCTAGGCTTCAGCAGTACATGAACCAAGAACTTGCAGATGTACAGCTAGATTTAGAAAATGCAGAGAAACCATAGATCAAATGTCCAACATCCACTGGATCATAGAAAAAGCAAGGGAACTTCAAAAAACACCTACTTCTGTTTCACTGACTATGATATGAGAGTCTTTGACTGTGTGGATCACAACAAACTGTGGAAAATTCTTGAAGAAATGGGGACACCAGACCACCTTACCTGCCTCCTGAGAAAACTGTATGTTGGCCAAGAAGCAACAGTTAGAATGAGACATGGAACAACTGACTGGTTCAAAATTGGGAAAGGGAAAGGAGTATGACAAAGCTGTATATTGTCACTCTGCTTATATAACTTATATTCAGGGTATATCATGTGAAATGCTGGGCTGGAGGAATCAATAGCTGGAACAAAGATTCCTGTCAGAAATATCAACAACCTCAGATATGCAGATGGCAGAAAATGAAGAGGAACTAAAGAGCCTCTTGATGAGGGTGAAAGAAGAGAGCAAAAAGCTGGCTTAAAACTCAATATTCAAAAACCTAAGATCATGACATCCAGTCCCATCATTTCATTGCAAACAGAAGAGGAAAAAGTAGAAGCAGTGATAGATTTTATTCTTTATTTGGCTCCAAAATCATTGCAGATATTGACCTCAGCCAGAAAATTAGAAGATGCTTGCTCCTTGGAAGGAAAGCTATGACAAACAGAGACAGTGTATTAAAAAGCAGAGACCTCATTTTGCCAAAAAGGTCCAGATAGTCAAAGCTTTGGTTTTTCCAGTAATCATATATGGATGTGAGTTGGACCATAAAGAAGGCTGAACACTGAAGAATTGATGCTTTGAATTGTGGTGTTGCAGAAGACTCTCGAGAGTCCCCTGCACTGCAAGGAGATCAAACCAGTCAATCCTAAAGAAAGTCAACCCCGAATATTCATTGGAAGGACTGATGCTGAAGCTGAAACTCCATTACATTTGACACCTAATGTGAAGAATCTACTTATTGGAAAAGATTCCAATGCTGAGAAAGATTGAAGGCAAAAGAAGAAGAGCACGGCAGAGGATGAGATGGTTAGATAGTATCACCAACTCAATGGACATGACTTTGAGCAAACTGTGGGAGATAGTACAGGAAAGAGAAGGTGTGTTGCAGTCCATGGAGTCGCTAAGATTCAGACATGACTTACTGACTGAACAAAAATAACAGTTCGTGACATTAGCCAAAAAGTGGAAGAACTACCACTTGATGGATAAAGAAAATGTGTTCTCTAAATATAATGGAGTCACTTGACTGCCAGGTAGTTAAGACAGTAGAAACAGACTCATAGTCTCAGAGAATGAATTTATGATTACCCAGAGGGAGAAATGTTTGGGGAAGAAATAGTTAGGGAGCAGTGTAACATGTACACACTGCTATATATAAAATTGATAACCAACAAATAATCTAATTCATAGAAGCACAAAGTAGATTGGTGATTGTCAGGGACTCAGGGACAAGGAGAAATGAGAAAATGCTATTCAGTCATACAAGTTGGAAATTTTCTAGACATAACTGTACAATGATGTGTATATAGTTAACAATACTGTACTATACACTTAAAATTTATGAGAATAGGTTTTATATGATTTTTACAACAAAAAATAAAAGAATGTTATGTAGTTATTCTACACATAATAACATAAATATAAATATCCTAGGTATATGAGAAGCTAAATAAAAATGTATAATGTGTGATTCCAATTATTTAAAAGTCAAAAATTAGTAAAAATAATTTATTGTGATAAAGTCAAAATAACAATTATTTTTGGGAAATAGTGACAGAGAAGGATGCATATACTAGTAAGGTTCTGTGTCTTGATCTGAGTGGATCACATGTGTAACCAAATTGCATAATAAACATTTTTGCACTTCTCATTACATGTGCTATACTTATGGAAATTTAATACAGTAATTTTAAAAATATAATATGCCTAAACTGAATGGAAGTGAGTCAACAGATCTATAAGCTATTTCATTTACAGACTTTTAGCAAGGAGCTTAATGCAGAGATATTAACTATTTTCTAGGCTTACATAACTTTCTTATTTTATGGTATGGCTATTTTGATACAATGTCTTCTTAGTGCAAGTAAATTTTTTATCAAGGAAATGCCAAATATTTAACAAAATTTTCAGTGTTTATCAGGAAGTTTGACATGTGTGTGTACTCAGTCATGCCCAACACCATGTGACCCCATGGACTGTAGCCTGCCAGGCTCCTCTGTCCATGGAATTTTCCAAGCAAGAATACTGGAGCAGGTTCCCATTTCCTACTGCAGGGGATCTTCCCATCCAGGAATCAAACCCATGTCTCTTTTGTCTCCTTCATTGGCAGGTGGGTTCTTTACCACTGTGCCACTTTCAGTTCTTTACCACTGAAGCCCTTGGCATCATACATATACATATTTGACAATGTGCTAGTTACGAGGGACTATCATTGTGTCTCTAATGATAATCCCTGATTGTGCACACTCTTTCAGATAAATCACATTTAGCCTGCCAGCTTCTGACCCTCACTGACCCCCACAAATTAATTCACCAAGGCCATTTGTAGGGAAAAGTGACTGAAACGTACTTAACTCTAAACAGCCATCTCAAAGCAATCTTAGATGACATTTTAATCCTTCTGAATACAAATCTGAAGTAAGTCCGCTCATACAACAGTAATGGGCACTGATTTGCCCAGATTTATAATGAGCAGAGCAAGATGACCAACAATAAGTCCTCATAATACTAGTTTAGTATTTGAAAAATCTTTCAGATCTTCCTAGGATAAGAAACACAATCTGTTATCTAAACAGCCAAAGTCTGCAGGTTATCAACCTTGACAAGGAACTCAAGAACTGTCCTGGCCACGGTCAGTCCAAAGATGAGACTACACAAAGGTTAACAGTCTGGAAACTCAAATATAATGTAAAACAATCCTGTCCCCCCAAATGGGCTAAAACTAAAAAAACAGAAACACAGAAGACAAATTACCCTTGTAGGTTAGACATGGCGTGGGGTGCCTAGATGCATTAAAAAGGAAGATGAAGATGAATTAACTGTCCAAAAAGACTTAAACAGAAAACAGCTCTTTGTGTATGGACCCAGGGAATTAGAATATCTATCTGTTGGTAGGTTTGTGAATTCTCTAGAAGTGAGACATGTTTAGGAGGCATTCCACCTCTCCTATTAGAAAACCTAAGGTTAGAGCAGAAGCTGTAAAATTGAAGTTTAAAGGAACTTAGTCATAACTTTTAAAATTACCTAGCAGATAGTTGGTATTTTAATTTCAATATATGTAAGTTTTAAATTATTTTCAAAATTAAATGTTCCTGTTGCATTATATGAGGATTTTCAAATGAGCACCATAATTTGTTTCAGTGAATAACTCTTAATACAGAGCTTCTCGCTGTGCCTGCACCTTTGCACCAGTCAGCTCTGCACCTGTTTTTTTTTCATCAAAGCAATAATGAAAGTGGTTTCCTGCATTTTTGGAGATAATACTATGCAGGACAGTGGTTCTTAACACTGACTGCACATTTGTCTCATTCAGAAGTTTATAAAAACAAATGCCAAGGCCCTGGCCTGACCCAAAGAGTTCTGAATTCATTTTTCAGCGTGGAAATTGGCCATTAATAGCCATAAAGCTTCCTTAGGTGATTCTAGCATTCCAGATAGGATGCCACCAATAAGTGTACTGGTTCAAGAAACAGGTTGGAGAGTTAGACCAGGTTAGCTCAGACCAGGACTTTGCCAACCAAGGCTCAAAGGCCAAATCTAGCCTGTTGCTCATTTCTGTTAGTACAGTTTTTTAAACACAGCCATACACATCTTTTTAGTACTTTCTCTGCCTGTTTTCTCCCTATGAAAGCAGAGTTGACTACTTGTAACAGAGACTATATGATCCCCAAAGCCTAAAACATTCACTATGGGCCCTTTACAGAAAAAAAAAAAAATGGGGTTAAATTCTAGATCTTGTTTCAGTGATCCTAAAATTGCTGCTAACTAGAAAACACTTAATAAGTAGTACCTATATGGTTGGGGAGGGGAGTGGGGGGGGGCACTGACAGGAGAATGGAGTCCTAATTTGAAGAATTTGCATTCTATGGTGTAAACATTTAATTTCAAGCCTCTAAAAAGAGGTTCCATACACAGAGTTGGGAAAATACGCACAAAATTCACTCTCACCCATCATTTCATTATTGTTTGAGATGTATCCAAGTTGTTACCTTCATCGAAAATGCACTATCATTTTTTATAGTGAGTGGTACCCCAAGTATGAATATACCACAATTTGTTAAATCATGTCTTCTCTTAAGAATGTTTGGATTTTTTTTTCAGTGTTTTGCTAAGATGTTATAAACATGATTTTGCAATATTTATGGCACAAATGTGTTAAACACACTTGCATAAATATTTAGGAACAGAATTGCTGGGTCAGATGCATATTCAACTACATAAGAAAATACTAAACTCTCACAGTGCAAAGAAACTTGTGTGCCAAAGAAGGAACTGTCCATATTTTACAACCCATCAAAAATATGTAATATTGTAAAGCAAACCATAAATAAAATATCATACAGAATTTTATGATATAGAATTTAATTGCATACAATAAAATCACATTTTTTTTAGATCAGAGGGAAGCAATAATCAATACATGAATTATGCAAATAAAACCAAGAGCAAAAGAAATTCTATGATTAAATGTCTAGTGAGAGAATACCCCAAATGTCTTTCTCCAGATTTTTTATAGGATTACAGTTTATAAAAATCATACATTCAAATATATACTAAGTTATTCAGATATAGGTAATATAATATTACTACAATTATAAGCTATTTATCTGATAATGTTTACAGGTCTTAGTTTTAGGAAATCAAAATAAATTTGCTTAAATTATATGAACATTTTCAATGTATAGTTCATTCAGCATAGGGGTTAAAAAGGACCTTAATTCTTAGAAATCACTCTTATTAGCCTTGTTTATTCTACGTTGTGCACAATTCAAAAACAATTCAAGTATTCTTCCCTTTGTCCTTCACGATACTTAGTCTCACAATATGTCTAGCACATAAGTGAAATAAAGAAGTCAGAAGACTGTTAGAAGAATCATTTTAGTTTACATCTAAACTCATGATCAAAAAATCATAAGATCTCTCAGCCAAAAGATTATATTTTGTGACCGAAGATTGAAAAATATGATTGAAAATTATATCCAAACAAAGTGTTTAATTTCACTTTGAACCAGCTGATAACAAGATTGTTTTTCAATACTGATGCTTTGTAATTATTAAGCTCTATACCAAAATGGTGCATTTTCAAACTTTAGCTCTTGTGAAGTTATAGAAACAATGAGAAAAAATACAAATTTGTTGGAGAGAGGCTGAGTACCATGTCATTAAAAAGATTTATTCTTGGAGTGTTCATAAGAAATGGCACTACTAGAATTTTATTTTCTTTCTCTTCAAGAAGGCAGGAGTTCAGGGAAACAGAAAAACTCTTTACAAAGTAAAATGATAAAGAAAAAGGGGAAAGGATGTGAAAAAGGCAGAATCAATTGAAATAAAGCTAAAACAAATTCATAGTCACCAATATTAAAGAGATAAGACTGTCCCAATCTCTTTTAGGCCATAAAATGGGTCTAAAACATGCTTCTAAAACAAATAGTTTTAAATGGGAGCTGAAAGAGGCTATATGCAAAGATATATAACTCTCAATATGATTTTTTTTCTGTTTTGTTCTTTGGATACAGTATTTAGAAGTGGGACTGAATGTACAATATAGGAAACAAAGGTACAATGTTTAAGAAAGAAGTCTGTGAAATTTTCAAATTGTGCAGTCAAGTGAGAAAAGCTACATATAATAACACAACATGGTATGAAATGCAAAATAAAATCAGGAGTGAGAACTCATGAGGTTGCATTTGTAGGAGTAAACCCTAACTGGATCAACATAGATCTGGAAAGCTCAGTGACTTAAGTAATCATATCACTTTTCTTTTTTTTTTTATTGTGTTGGTTTTGCCATACATTGACATGAAACCACCATGGGTTTACATATGCTCCCCCTCCAGAACCCCCCTCTCTCCTCCCTCCCGATTCCCTCCCCCTGGGAAATCTCGGCGCACCAGCCCCGAGCATCAATCCTGGGCTGGCGATTGATTTCACATATGATTATTAACATGTTTCAATGTCATTCTCCCATATCATCTCACCCTTGCCCTCTTCCACAGAGTCCACGAGTCTGTTCTATACATCTGCGTTCCTTTTGCTGTCTCGCATGCAGGGTTCTCGTTACCATCTTTCTAAATTCCATATATATGCATTAGTATGCTGTATTGTTGTTTTTCCTTCTGGCTTACTTCACTCTGGATAATAGGCTCCAGTTCCATCCACCTGAGCAGAACTGATTCAAATGAATTTTTTTTTAATGCTGAGTAATATTCCATTGTGTATATGTACCACAGCTTTATTTTCAAAACAATTGTGAGGGACCTTGTGCTATGCAGGTTTCAGAAACCCAGGCTCTTCCCTTTCTGTCCTGGTATCATACTGCAGGTCTACAAGGTCTATATATTTCATTAACATCTGACTTTTGCAGCTCTCTGCCACATGGAGCTTGTTTTAAAGTTTACAGTGTGATTCTTGTGGGTTTTGTTTTCATTCAATATTTAGACATGCCCTAGCAAATACAATTACCTGAAAAACTAAGTAGTCTCCTGACTTATTTGGCTCCTATCAGCTGTCTGAACTGGTACACACTCATGCTCAGTTATTTCTGACTCTTCATGACCTATGGATCATAGCCTGCCAGGCTCCTCTGTCTATGGGATTGTCTAGGCAGGGATACCAGAGTGGGTTGCCATGCCCTCCTCCAGGGGATCTTCCCGGGGACTGAAGTTGAGTCTCCCTCATTACAGACAGATTCTTTAGAGCTACCAAGGGAACCCTCTAAACTGGCAGTCATACTCAAATTTCTTTATATCCTCCTCAAATCTACTTGTATTCCTTTGATTGTTTACCACACTCACATACCCATCACCCTCAATTTAACAGTGGCTATTTTGGGCTCGAGAATCACTGCAGATGGTGACTGCAGCCATGAAATTAAAAGATGCTTACTCCTTGGAAGGAAACTTATGACCAACCTAGACAGCATATTGAAAAGCAGAGACATTACTTTGTCAACAAATGTCCGTCTAGTCAAGGCTATTGTTTTTCTAGTAGTCATGTATGGATGTGAGAGTTGGACTATAAAGAAAGCTGAGTGCTGAAGAATTGATGCTTTTGAACTGTGGTGTTGAAGAAGATTCTTGAGAGTCCCTTGGACAGCAATGAGATCCAACCAGTCCATCCTAAAGGAGATCAGTCCTAAACATTCATTGGAAGGACGGATGCTGAAGCTGAAACTCCAATACTTTGGCCACTTGATGGGATGAACTGACTCATTTGAAAAGACCCTTATGCTGGGAAAGATCGAAGGCAGGAGGAGAAGGGGACAACAGAGGATGAGATGGTTGGATGGCTTCACCAACTCAATGGACATGAGTTTGAGTAAACTCTGGGAGTTGGTGATGGACAGGGAGGCCTGGCGTGCTGCAGTCCATGGGATTGCAGTCAGACATGACTGAGTGACTGAACTGATCTTGTGCAACTGAAATAATAATCTAGGGGGTGAATATAGCACCATTAATCTCATATTTGCTGCAGCCTGAGTCAATGTTGAGTGGCATAATCTCTATGCATTTTATTCATACCTCAAAGCTTTTTAGAAATCTAACCCCTGGGAGCAACCTAGATGCCCATCAACTGACAAATGGATAAGAAAGCTGTGGTACATATACACAATGGAATATTACTCAGCATTAAAAAAAAATTCATTTGAATCAGTTCTACTCAGGTGGATGGAACTGGAGCCTATTATCCAGAGTGAAGTAAGCCAGAAGGAAAAACAACAATACAGTATACTAACGCATATATATGGAATTTAGAAAGATGGTAACGAGAACCCTGCATGCGAGACAGGAAAAGGAATGCAGATGTATAGAACAGACTCGTGGACTCTGGGGAAGAGGGCAAGGGTGGGATGATATGGGAGAATGGCATTGAAACATGTTAATTATCATATGTGAAATCA